>JANTPZ010097558.1:0-22430 GCA_025593235.1 Vachellia pachyceras
GAGGAGGAGGAGGACGTTTATATATATATATATATCTGTGTGTGTGTAGGTTAGGCCATCCTTTTCGAATAGCCCCCACAATTGGTATCAGCATTTTTGGTGGTTTAGAGGAAAAGCAGGCGATGGTGGTAGAGACTGGAGATGCTTTATTTTTATTTTCTTCGTTTAGTTTGTTTTGTTTTAATATGCTCAATCCGTGGAGCATATTTCCAATTGTAACATAGGAATGGGAAAATATTATGAATATATTATGTTCTGTTATTTTTTGTAGTTTGCTGTAGGATCATATTTTATCAATTGTGTGCTTAATTATTGTCGGGTTAGGGGATCCGGTATATTCCATAACACGTTTTGTGTAATTCGTTGTCTAAATTTTTTTTAGGCATTTCAAAACTTACTTTTATACATTTTTAACTTAAATTATTTTTAAGTAATAGATAAAATGATCTTATATTTTCCTCTAAAATTTAACGAATATGGTATAATTTAGTATGTTCAAATTAAATTTTGAAGAAGTCAGTAAGAGATGTCTCTAAGATCTAATAGCATGTGAGGAGATACAAAATCAGATAGCGTATGAATTTTGGTCTATTTCATATAATATATAAAATTATTTTATGAGAATTAATTAAAGAGAATGACTACACGGTTTCCCTATCGTTCGCAAAAAACGTAAAATATCAATTTGGAAAAGTTTAAGAATTAAATTATAGTGTCCAGGGTTGGCCCAAAAAAAAATTAAAGTGTCCAGGTCCCTTATTAAAGTGTCCAGGTCCCTTATTAAAGTGTCCCCTCTTTTATCATATAAAATTCTTACTTTAAAAAAGCAGCTTTGTCTATTTAATTCAAGGAAAATATTTCCAAATTTTCCACATAAAAAGGAAAAAGAATTTGAAAAGATATTGCATAGAAGAAAAAACTGAGGAAATATGACAAAGGGCTTCTCCAGTGCAATGCATGGATCTGTCATCGGTGTGTGCTATAGGATGCAATTTTCTTTTTCTTTTGAATAATACCTGAACTTCATAACTCAAAACAAAAGGCTTTTACATCAAGCCTAGCTATTGGCTTGATTTTCTACTAAGGGATGCAAATTTTGGAATACGATTTTGTAGGATTGTCTCTATAATTATTAAATATGTGAACAATTGCAATTGTATTTGGATTTTCTACAAGTTTGGTTTATTTTACATGTTCTAAGTTGTCAAATAGAGATGAACTTCATGGTTTTTTATTTAAAGGGAGGATTTTTTTATTTCATCTGATTTTCCTAATCGTTTGTATGAGTGGTTGATATACGTATAAATTTACTAATGTATACGTATATCACTAAGCCTAAAATGACAAATAAAGTTTATCAACTTGATGATTCACTGCCACTGGTTGCAAATTCTTGAGCTCCCCTCCCTCTCAAATAAGGATGTTGACTGTGATGATGGAATTGAGAATCAAATGTTGCCTTCGTAACATTCCTGTAGCTTTGAATTATTTTGGATCATGATACAATTAGGGGAATAAGATTTTTATTAATGATTTTGGGGCTGATAGTTTGGATCCTGTATTTATGGTTTTACAATTTTATTATAATACACTAATTTATCACTATGGTCAAGAAGCATTGTGCACATTGGCTATAAGAATATATAGCATTGTTGAAAGTTGTAGTCCGTTTAAGTCCTCCCCCCCCCCCTTTTTCCTTTCAATTCAAAATTCCGTTTTGAGATCTCATTGCTTTTCTATCATTAATGAACTTTATCACACATTCATGTCATTTTAAATTGGCAAATTCCCAAAAAAAATAGCTATTGAATTTGAAAATTGCCAAAAGGTTTCATGAATAAGCAAAATTGCATATGATGGAGAATGTAGAAATTCTTCATTTCAAATTTAGGTTAAAATGACCAAATTGCCCTTGAAATGACCAAACTTTTTGAAGCTCAACTAACAACATCATCATTTGGATGTGGGTGCTCTCATTTTAAGTTGATTGACAAAATTATTTAATTTATTGATCACTTTTATTAACGAAGTGGCAACATATGTAATATTTTGGCAACATCCACACTTAGGTGTGAATGCCCTCGTTTTGAGTTGGTTGTCAACATTGATAAATACATTGACCAATTTTTGAACTCATTGATAACTTATGTAATGGTGTTATATTATTTAAGGATAGTTTGGTCTTTTCCTAGTGAGGTTTGGATTAGCTTTTTTAAGTGATTTTACGCAATGTAAAGTAAACATGTGAAAAAGGTTTTATCTCGACTTACATGAAATTATTTTTTTAGATATTTATTGGAAGGAGAGGGATAATTGAATGATCAAATTATCAATTCAGGCTTATGTTATATGCACATGTACTCCTTTTGAAAATTGATGGATATTAATTGGAAGGAGAGACAATTGAATGCTTTGGAATGCCATCGTTTCAATAAAATGTTCCACAAGTATTTCTTGTGTATCTCACAAATATCTATTATAATATGTTATAAAAGAAGAAATAATCAAGAGAAATTTATTGAATATGATGTATATACAAAAAATGATAATTATAATATTTTTACTGAAAAAGAATATGTAATTGTAATATGATATTATGAGAATATGTAAGTATTTCTTTAATCGAAAGTGTCCTGTAACGTGGAACGAACGAAGGATCTTCTTATTAGATGAAATCATTTTTGAAGTGATATTTGATCGTTTAATAGAGATATTTTAAAAAATTTAAATTTTAGTTTATCATAGCATGGGATGAGAGAGGAGCTCCAACAAGGTGTTATATGATAGATTACTTTGTTAATAGAACTTGAGAATTGTTTTAAATTAGAATTTTTTATATCATTCAATATTCCAATCATGAAATGAAAATATTACAATTCAGAAGATATATATCTAATTCTAATGAAAGAAACCCTCCTCTAATCTTAATAAAGACCAACAGAAACATATAAGAAAAATGTTATTGTGTATGGTCTATGAGAAATAGACAGCTTTAATTTGTTGTCTTGTTTCTGCATTAAGAAAACGTAAAGCTTTCATCACAATAGCTTGATGTTGATGGCACAAATTGGGATAACTAAATTTTGAGTTGTTACGAGATGGAAGGGACAATGATTCGACTGTTTGTCAAATCGTCCCTTCAAATACTAAGATTACATATTCGTACATTGTTTTATCCTTTTAAATATTGAAATGACATATTCTTACATTGTTTTTACCTATGATTTTGCTTAGTTATGAGGCCCTTTCGGTATTTCTAAATTTAAGAGGTTTTTTTTTTTGAGATTTTCCCTTTTAAATTCTTGAAGAAGTTCTTCAGGAAAATTATCCAGAGCTTTCAAGCAATAGAATTAACCATAAAATAGTTTTAAAGATCCATAAAATTATCATAAGATTTTAGGAGTGCTGCTAAGGTTGTCATTAACAACCTTACTAGCCTTCGTTAACAACTTCATCAGCTACTCCTGAGATTTTATGGTAATTTTGTGAATATTTAGAACCATTTTATCGTTAATTTTGTTGTTTTTGATCTCTGAATAATTTTCCTAAGTTCTTTTCCGTCACTTCCCCTTTTTATTCTACTTCCAAATCCATAGAGAAACTACCCAAATCTATTAATTATTTTTTTCAAAAAAACATTTCTAATGTCAGTATCCCTGCCTGCCCAGTAAATAGGTGCATTTGTACATCACTCAATTTTTTTTTTGAGAGAGTATACAACTTGATTTTAAATTTCATACATTGAAGTTATATTATTTCATGCTTGTTGCTTCCCACTCACCACACGTGGCATGCATTCCTTGTATTTTTAACTTGGAGGATTTTATCGACTAATCTAAATTGAGCTAGATAAAACTATACAAACATCCAGAGTTGATAATATGGGTCGGACTTGATTGAACCCATAAAATACAATGGCACTGGGCTGAAAAAAAATGAGACGGGCCTATTTGTCCCAGACCATCATTCTTTTTTCCCCCCTTGTAAAAAGATTTTATATATATTTTATCTTTAGACAATCCATGAGATTCCGCTGCAAAAGAAACTAAATATTAAAGGTGATTAAGCTTCCTTTCTTATGTCACTGTAAGGTGATAGTTCCATGATCCACTCAATCTTTTGTTCGTTAATCATTAGTTCTTGGACTCGGTCCTGCAACAACACTTTCTTTCCCAGAAACTTTTACTTATTTGATATTGGACATGTTGGTCAAAGCTTCTAAGCTCCCTAAAAACACGTTCAACAGTGTTTTTCTGTAAATCGAGATAATCTTCTTCATATATTTATCTCGACTTACATAAAAAACACTTCTCTACTGCTTTCCCAAACGATCAAATTCTTTGTCAAACTAGTTTAGAGGAAATTATCAGTTAATTCACTTCATTAATCTATTCAGGAAAATAGCAGTTATTATATTGGTATATATATTCATTGTCTAGGGATACATTCGTTCTAGGTTTTGTTTTCTACTTTAGTTTGATTAGTACGATTTTTGGTTTCATGGTTGCCAAGGCATATGGTTGTTGTGGTGGTTGGTGGTTGATTTTGGTAGTGCACTTGTACATATCAATAATATTGAAGAAGACCAACATGCTTTTATTTCTTTTACTTGGGAAAGGATATTTTTTACTTTTCATAGTGCAAAAAACTCATATGGAATAGAAACCATGTTAATAATTCATACACATAAATAATATATATTTTTGAAACTTACTATCATGGTTCTTCCACATTTTTAAGAACCATTAACGTATGAAATGAAGTTTTAATTAGTACTTTACACACTAGTATAAACACTACAAAATATTTGAAAACATGTAAACAAAATTTAAAATATTATAACAACATCAACATTAACTTCAATTGCAAAACACTAATAATGATAATAAAAAATTTCTTTTAAAAATAAGTGCATTATAACAAAAACAACAAGAAGAATAATAATCCAAATCCAATTTTTTTAATATATTTTATTATTACCTTTTAGAAATCTTTAAATTAATTGAAGAAAGAAGTTATGAGCAAGTTATTAATTAACCCAATTCGAACTCTCATATAACATAGTGGTCCTATGTGTAGCCCACCCAAAATTTTTTTAATAATATAGTTGTTAACATAGTTTTTAATTATAATATAACCCACCCAAACTTGTTAACATAGTAGTTAATGAGTGCATTATAATAAAAATAATCTAAATCCATAATTTTTAATATATTTTATTATTACTTTTTAGAAATCCTATCTTTAAAATTGAAGAAAGAAGCAATGAGCAAGTAGTTAGTTAAACCCAATTCGAACTCTAATATAACATAGTGGTCTCTATGTGTAACCCACGCAAAAAACAAATTCTTTTAATTTAAATCAATTGTCAAATATCAATTAATTAGATTATATTTATCTAATCAACATAGCGCTGCCCTTTACTTGTAGTATTAGTAACAATAGTGATAATAATAATGACAATACGAACGAGAACTATGTTGCATAGATTATGTTACGTTCTTCTTGTTTTATCATTTTCACAACTAATATAACTAGCTCTTTTTATCATTTACCCCAATGGATTGAGTGTGGTGGTTGATGTTTAATTACACGATGGATTGATAGTGTGGTGTTAATACGTTTTTTGTCGGAATGCATTTTGAAAAATAATTTTTATCCATAATACATTTATGTTTGGATAAATGTTGGTGAAGTATCTTTTGAAGGAAAATTACTTAAAAGGACATGAAGATCATTAATACATATATTATTTTATAGATTGTCATAAAATTAGGGAGATATAAAATGATAAAAAAGAACAAAGGAAAATATATTTATATTATGTACCATTGAAAAGTAAAATTATCAAACTAGTAATAATATTACATAATTAATTGGATTGTAAAGTCTGTACAATTTGATCTCTAATTGTGTCAAGAACAATGTAATAGTTGTGTTTCAATTTCTCCTGATAAAATTATGTAATAGTCATTGTTGCATAAACATGTAGACATGTGTTTCGAACTTCTATGCGGACGTATGTTGTAAGATTGCAAATATATTCTTCCAAATAACTCGAGTTGTTTAGATTAGATCTTTTTAAAAAAAAATAGATTTTATAGAAAAGTAAATAAAAGATTAGATTTTAATGGTTTTAAAAAAATGATAAAAACAGTTTCTCTTAAACCATGTTTATGCTTTATTGATCTATTTTTTTAGTGGGTGTTTGAACAGTTTGCATGAAAAACACAATTCCACATCATCATCTTCCTCTCTCTACTGGCTGAGCTCCTTCTGTCTACCATATATTTGTACGCATGCTTCTGCCCCAATGGAGCTTTTCCTTCTGAAGGTCTTCTGAGATGATGAGTTGCCAAACATCCGTGCGTTGGCAAACGACCGTTTTGGCTGATGCAACGCTGGTTTTGCTCCCAAAAGTGATACCCAAGGAGGTTTAATAATAGCTTATATTAACTCTAGTTCTTAATATAAAATATAAAAGTCAATTAACTTTTTTAGAGATTAAGGAAATTAAACGCATAACTCTAAAGTACTTATATTTATCATTGTCCATATAAATTAATTTGTTTGACTAATAAACTAATATAATATAATTATACATCTAAGTAAATACTTCTAAAAAAATATATTGACCTATGAAAAAGTGAAAAACTATGAACATTACCAAAATAAAAACTATGAACCACAACGATGTCAAAGGTTGTCTCAAATTGACCAAATTAATTAATTAGATTCACCAACAACTGTCAACAAAAGCGTGTTTCTTCTTCCAACATTATATTTTGACTACATACATATGCATCTCTGAAGACCGAACTTATATTCTTCATTAATCCTCCTTCAATTAATTCATCATCTCCCACTATACTTAATTACCAAATAAGCGCCCGTTTTGCTTTCCTAAAGCTTCCATGCATGTAGATTCTCCTTCATTAATAACTCTCAAAGACTCAAACTTCAAGTGCCCTTCTGCTTCTTCCTTATTTCATACAGATTGCTTCATATTATAATTCAGAGAGACTCAAAGTCATTATACGGCAGAAACTTATTAGAAGAAGCTTTTATATATATATATATATATCAGTTAAGCGGTGGAAGGTATTGATCTATATATGGTGTAAGAGAGATGAGAAATATATGGGAAGCAGTGGTTGGGTTGAAACTAGCTTTGCTGATGTTGAGTGTACAGATTGCTTTTGCTTCAGTGAATGTGATGTACAAGGTTGCCATTAACGTAACCATGGAATGAGCGTTAGGGTTCTCACTGCCTATCGTCTCATCTTTGCCTCTGCTTTTACCATTCCTCTTGCTCTTCTCCTTGAAAGGTACATTAATTCATATGCATACGTACAAATATATTCCTTCCTTTACATATCTTTTCATTACCATCACCCAAAGCTTGAATGAACCGGTAGGGTTTATTTCAGTTCAACCAGTGCTCTTGTGTTCTAGTTATGGGTATACAGTCGTGATAATTGTTTGAAGATAGCGAAATGGGCCATTGCAGGTCATCACTTTGAGAAATTGAGCTAGTTGATTGCTCAAATACCTGATCATATAATCCAGAAAATGCGTTGACTACCGACTGACTCATAAAAAACATGTATTGTTCAAAATTCTTAGAAATGAGTCTTGTATTTGTGTTCATAAAGAGAAGATTGTGGCCTGTTAGAGTTTATATATCATAAGGGGGGGTGTGAGATAGGCTCCAGCATTAATTCATTCACTACTAAAATAATATCATTTAGCGATGGAAAAATTCATCGATAAATAGCTATTTTACCTTCAAAAAATTTTCATTTAACAATGGAAAATATTAGCGACTCTCGTTTTAGTGACGGAAAATAGCCAAATGATATTTTTCTGATTGTGATTGTTTTTATTTTCCTTGAAATATTGTAAAATTACAGAAAATATTAGCGATAGTTTTAATTTATTTTATATTATTATTAAGCTGTTTTAATTTTATGTTAGAACTATTTGTCTAAATTAAAGCCTAATTTAATAACATTTAATTATTATTTTATAGGTTAACTTGTGTGAGTGTCTCATGTTAATTTTTTTAATGTTTGAAAACTATCGTACCCCTTAAATTTGAATGTGTTTGACACGTGTATATATATCTTGTATTGATGCTACATATATATGGATACAATTCGTTAGTTTATTTTTAATTAGGATTAAGGTTATTTAGTTTAAATGATGATTTAACATGAGGACAAGTCTTTTTATGACCAAATAATTCATTTAACTAAGCTAACACTCAAACAGGATTAATGAATTTGGCTAAAAATATTTGTTTTTGTTTTTTCTGTTCCTTTTTTCTTATTATATATTTGCAGAAACAAGAGATCAAAGCTGACATTGAGGGTGTTGTTCATGGCATTTTTTTGTGGTTTATTCAGGTACGAATGATTATTACATATTATTAATTCCTACACACACACACAGGTTATTAAATTAAATATTGATTAACAAAAATTTATATGTTATAATTAATGATACTACAGGGGGAAGTTTGTTCCAAAATCTTTATTTTGAAGGGTTGGCTTTAATATCTGCAACGTTTGCTTCTGCTGTCTATAATCTCATTCCTGCTTTCACTTTTATCTTGGTTGTCTGCCGTGGGTACGTAGGTTTTCACTCTTACTTATATTATCCCAAATTAGAAGACACATTTTTTGGATATATATATAAATTGGATAAAATTTAAGATAAATCACATAATGAAAGGCAGATTTTAATATATATCATTGCTTGGTGTCTTCTGTGGAATTGCAAGCTGCTTCTGCTTTGCACTTTGGCTTATCATTCAGGTACTATGGGTTATCATTCAGGTACTACCTAGTCCCGCTCCTTCGTTCATTCACACTGCTATCAAATGAACATAAAAATTCTACCAAGCATTCACGCTCATGGAGGGAGGAAGAGGAAACGCTGAACTCAACTATGCTTTTGAAACTTGATACTATGAAGAGGTTACATGAATTGGCCTTTTTATAGGCCCATTGCACAATAAAATAATAGGATAAAAAAACAACTTGTAGGAATAGCCTAATAAAACAAAGGTTGATGTAACATTTAATTCCTATCCTCTTCAACTTTGTCAAAGCAACGTGGGCACATTTTTTTTTTTTACTTTGTTCTTATCCCATAATCGGTGCTACCTTCTCATGAGCCAATGAGAGTGTATAACTTTCCCTTAAGGTAAAGCTTGGTCCAATGAAAACATACGGTGCATATTTAATTCACTTCTAACATTGCCTCCCTTAGATCAAGTATGCATATTAATCATTCCAAGCATTTTCTTCAACTTGTAAAATAGTTCTGCTTTTAATGGTTTTGTAAAAATATCTGCAACTTGTTCTTCAGTTGGACAATATTCAATCACAACTTTTTCTGCTACCGATTCTCGGATTTTATGAAACTGAATATCTATGTGCTTGGACTGCCCATGGAAAATTGGATTTTGGAAAGTACAATTGCAGACTTATTATCACAAAAAATTATTGTAGGAGTATTTTGGTTTTGATGCATTGCTTCAAGCATCCTGCTCATCCATATTGCTTGTGTAGCACAACTTGTTACAGCTATGTATTCTGTCTCGGCTATTGAGAGTGCAATTGTTGGTTGTTTCTTCGAGGACCATGGACTGCTCCAGTGCCTAGATGAAATATGTACCCTAATGTGCTTTGTCCTGTCTCAATGTCTCCTACACAATTGCTATCTGTGTATCCAACTAACTCTACATTAGAATTAGTATCATAAAAATCTCCTCAGTCAAATTACCTTTGATATATCTAAAGATTCTTTTTGCTCCCTGTAAATGACATGCACGTGGCTCTTCCATGAATCTGCTGAGCAATCTTCAAAGACAATATCTGGTCTTATAGCTGTTAGATATCTGAGACTTCCAATCAAGCTCTTGCAGTATGTTGAATCAGTTCTTCTTTTATCACTATCTCTTTTCAACTGCAACTTTTCTTCAACGGGTGTTGAGATTGGCTTTGAATTTTCCATTTTGAATTTCTTCAAAATGTCTGCAGCATACTTCTTTTGAGAAATGAAAATTCCATTAGCTTGCTGAATGACTTCAATGCCAAGAAAATAAGACATCAGGCCCAAATATGACATTTCAAAGCATTTAACCATGGCCTCCCTGAATTCTGCAATCATCTTTGCATTGGTGCCAGTAAAGATTAAACCATCAACATAAAGGCCACAATAAGAGTATCATCAAGTTCAACAAATTTGATATATAAAGTATGCTTAAATGGGCATCTACGAAAACCATTCTGCAGAAAGTAAGAACCAATCTTCTTGTACCATGCTTTGGGTACTTGTTTCAATCCATACAATGCTTTCTTCAGCTTATAGACTTTATCTTCTTTGCCTTCAATTTTATATCTTGCATGTTGTTCAACATACACTTCTTCCAAAGTACCATTCAGAAAAGCAGACTTAACATCCATTTGATGAACTTTCCAATTATTTTGAGTTGATAGAGAGATAAGCATACGGATTGTATCTAATCTTGCTACAAGAGCAAATACCTCAAAATAATCAATACCTGGTTTCTATTTGTATCCTTTTGCCACTAACCTTGCTTTAAAGCGATTAATTTCTTCACTGGGTTTATACTTAGTTTTGTATACCCATTTCACACCAATTGGCCTTTTATTTGTTGGTAAGTCTGTTAATTCCCACGTGTGATTCTTCTCAATGGCATAAATTTCTTCATCCATTGCTTTTCTCTAACACTGATCATTTGTAGCTTCTTTAAAAGTCATTGGCTCACAATCTGTATAAAGCAAAATTGATAATTTCCTCATCAGATGGGTTATTGTCATTACCCACAACATAGTCCTCCAATCTGACTGGTAGTCTCCGTTGCCTTTGTGGTCTGCTTGATGATTCTCGCTCATCTGGTGTTGGATCTATATGTCCATTCTCCTCTTTATAATTTTCTGGAATTAATGCAGGCTCCTTTTGAGCTTTGGAAGACCAATCCCATATGTTTTTCTTCATCAAAGATCACATCTCGACTGATAATTACTTTCTTTGTCACTTTCTTGTAGAGCTTGTACGCCTTTGAGTTGGTCCTATAACCAATGAAGATGCATTTTCTCCTTTATCATCAAGCTTCTTTTTAAGTTGATCAGGTACATGGGCATATGCTATACACCCAAAAATTCTGAGATGTCGAATTGAGAGCCTCCTTCCACCCCATGCTTCTTCTGGTATTTTATCATAAACACTTTTTGTTGGACATCTGTATAAAATATACATAGCAGTAGTGACACCTTCTGCCTAAAATTCTCTGGGCAATTGCTTAGCCTTCAGCATGCATCTTACCACATCCATAATCATCATATTATTCTTTTCTGCCTCCATTGTTGATCATAAAGACATCTTCCTCTAAAATTGCCACAACCTCTACCTCTGAAATTTATATTTCTACCTTCACGAGCTCTACTATCATAACTTCGACTGGATTTTGCTACGTTGTAAAATTCACCTAGCTCTTTAAGGCTTCTTCATTTGCTTTTTCAGTTTTATCCAAGATTCTACTCACATGGCTTTTAATTCTGCCTTGCAATTCTGCAACTGTCATAGTGTCTGTGTCGGGGGATTCAATTATTGTAGTCACCACATGATTAAAGTTTATTGGCATGATGCGTAGAATTTTCTCCACCACCTTGCTTTCAGGGATGTCTTCTCCATACACCCTCATCTTGTTGACAAGATTTGTTACCCGTGAAAAATATTGTTCCAAAGACATTTCATACCTTTCGTATTCTCGATGCATGGTTTGCAATTTGGATTTCTGGCTCTCTACTCCTTTGTATGATAGCTTCAAAATGCCCCACGCTTCTTTGGCTATTTTGGCATTTGCTATTTTGCCAAAGGTTGAATAATCAACACCTTGGTGAATTTGTGATAGTGCAAACTGATCCTTTCTTTGAGCAGCATCATCAGCTCCTTGTTGTAAGCCTGGTTCAATAAAGCTCCAAATATTATGAGCTTTTAAATGGGAGGATATTAACAATGCCCCAATAATGGTAATCTAATTTCCCATTTAATTTGGGACCAGATCAAACAATATTGTAATATTGACCATCTCTCTCTCAAAAAAATTGGTAAAGTGAGAACTCTCTTATTTCTCACACACCCAATATTTTTTCAAAATTTTTTTAACACTAACTCTCTCACAAACTCACAAAATCAAGGCTGGATCTAACTTGCTCTAATACCAATTTACTATCAAATGAATATAAAAATTCTACCAAGCATTCACGCTCACGGAGGGAGGAAGATGAAATGTTGAACTTAACTATGCTTTTGAAACTTGATACTATGAAGAGGTTACATGAATTGGCCTTTTACAGGCCCATTGTACAATAAAATAATAGGATAAAAAAACAACTTGTAGAAATATAGCCTAATAAAACAAAGGTTGTTGTAACATTTAATTCCTATCCTCTTCAACTTTGTCAGAGCAACGCAAGCACAGTTTTTTTTTACTTTATTCTTATCCTATCCCATAATCGGTGCTATCTTCTCATGAGCCAATGAGAGTGTATAACTTTCCCTTAAGGTAAAACTTGGTCCATTGAAAACATGCAGTGCATACTTAATTCACTTCTAACACACACTAACTACTATTAGGGTTTTTCAAAGAACTGAACTGAACTGATCATTTTATTAATTGATTAATTAACTTTTAAGAAATTGTGAGCAATTACTGTCTCCAACCCTTAACATAAAAGCTTGTTAACTGATTTGAAGATAAGTTAAATATTTGTAATAAATGTATGTTGGTTTTCCTAAGCTACCCTATTTAATAATATGCATATGAACCACCCTTTATGGATGTACGTTCACATATGTAACATGTACAATCAATATAGATACTTTGAAAAGAACATTAAAAATTTAGAAGATAAAGCAAATTTGAATCTTATATTTAGAAGCACATGGATAGTATACTGTGTAACTTTGGTTGGTTGCAGAATGATTGAAGCATGAGATCAATTAAACTGCAGGCAAAGATGAGTGAGGAATACCCAAAGCATCATTCAAGCACAGCTTTGATGTCCACAATGGGAGCAATACAAGCCACTGTCTTTGCTCTTTGTATTGAGAGAGATTGGACTCAATGGAGTAGGGGTGAGCAAAAATACCCGACCCGCCCGCAACCCATTACTATTTAACCCGTCTAAATCCGCCCGTATTGAACCCGTGACGGGCGGGTCCAATACAGGCGGGAATTGCTTTTAACGGGGTGGGGAACGGGTTCACCCACGGGGTGCCCCGTCCCCGCCCGGGGTTAATTAAAAAAAAGATTGTGCTTTCTGGGTATAGGATAGATTAGAGGCATGACGAGACTGGACAACACGGATACAATATTATTCAAAAATAAGTTAAATACTAAAGCATTAGTCTCACACGACACGCAAACCATTGTCAGACGGTCCAGTCACTAAGCATGAGTCTTGTGTCTTCACTTTCAGGCTTCACTTCAGCACTCCAGCCAGCCTTGAGCTTGCCGCCAGCGTTGGTACTTGTCCAATCATCCTGGACTCCCAGCCAGGCGCTAGCTAAACACTCCACTTTCAAGTTTCAACTCTATATGTCAGTCTCTCAAGTCTCAGCAATGGTCAGTGCTGTTGCGTCGCCCCTAGCTCCTCTGCGATGAGCTCCAGCTCCTTGCAGAAAACAAGCGTGTTAGTTGCGTCGCCGCCAACTCCTCGCCGAAAACTAGAAGGCTCTCCAGCTGCTGCCTCCTGGTTCCAGTGTTCTCTTCCAATCTTCAAAGTTCAGCTTGCAGCCGACACTCTAGCAGCCACGCTTTACTGTTCCAGCAGTTCTTAGGTTGCACGATGTTCCTCTCTTCCTCGTTCAAACGGCGCTCTCTAAAAAATCAACACGTTCATTGTTTAGCTCCCTAACTCCAAACGATGCGGTCTGATGCTTCATTTCCAATTGTTTTTCATCACCAAACGGTGTGTTTCCTTACAAGCCAAGTGTACATGATGCTCCTCATAAATAATAGTAAAAAAAATCTTGTGCTCTGCGGTTTGCACTGATCTCCTTATAGGTATGCTATGGAAAAAAATCTGAGAAATCATAGTTTGAGGAGGTGGCATGGGTAACCCGGTACCCGTCCCACCCTACCTGTTTAGGCCCGTACCCGTGGGTACGGGTTTAAACGGGTTAGACCACGGGTACGGGGTAACCCGTACCCGTGTGTCCTCTCACGGGCGGGTGACGGGTTGCCCCACGGGGCAGCCCCGCCCGCCCATTGCTCTCCCCTACAATGGAGGTTGCATTGCAATATTAGGCTCCTAACAGCCCTTTATTCGGTGAATATATTTACACACTTATTTCTTGTATTGCATATTTGCTAGACCGATGAATGGGTGAACCAGTATTCTAAGCTGTGCGGCTAACAATTTTGGATGGGTATATCAAATTGACACACGCACGCACGCGCACGCACATTCTTGTCATACTGAGCTTGAAGCGATGCTATTCTTAGTTTAAAAAAAAATAGGAGCCCCACATATTTATTTTTCAGTGACTCAGTTTTATTGTTTTACAACATGTGATTTGCAATTGAATGTTCTTTTTAGTTATTCATAGGCCAATGCCTTTCATCTAAAAAATCATTCTTTTCAGGGTCACTTGTAAAAAATTACAATATATTGCAAGAAAAATTAATTTTTTTAAAAAATTACCTGCGATTTTAAATCCGCAGAAAAAATTAATTTTAAAAAAATTGAAAAAAAAATATCTATAGATTTAAAATTTGCAGATAAATTTCTTGTCGATTTTAAATCCGCAGAAAAAAAATAATTTTTTAAAAATTTGAAAAAAAAATTACTTGCGGATTTTAAATCCGCAGAAAAAAATTATTTTTCTTAAAAAAATTACAAAAATTAATTTTTTTAAAATATTACCTGCAGATGTGAATTCTGCAGGAAAAAATTGCTAAAAAAATTCACAGGTAAATTTTCTAGCAAGGATTTTTTTCCGTAGATTTTTCATGCGGATTTAACAATCCACATGTAACAGTGGAGTGGAGGATGGCGCCAGAAATTTCCCAATTATTCCACAGTGAGGGAAGATTCAAAATTTATTCTCCCTCTACGATTTCACTGAAACAGTTTTGTTACAGGAACTTCAAATTTATTCTCCAAAAAAACACATCATTCACTGACGGCGGAGAGGAGGAGAGATTGGTCTGTCCGGTTTGCCGAGTTTTCAAAGCGGCGACACTGACGGCGGTGAATGCTCACATCGATGGATGTCTTGCACGGACTATGAGGGAGGAGCGGCGGCAGATGAAAATCATGAGTTTGAAGCCCAAATCGAAGGCGCCGAACAAGAAGCGCTCCATCGCGGAGATCTTTGAGTTTGAGGTAGAACAACCGCGGATAGAATCTCTGTTCAAAATTTGGCCGTTCAGTGAGAATCCAGATGAGGTATCAATCACGGTCACCAAGTTCCGGTGGTGGTCGCGGCAGCTTGAAGCTCTGAGATCCAATCAGTCGGCGGTAGGTGAAGGTTCTAGAAATAAAAACGAATCGGCGAAGTCCGATGAGGGACGGGATGGGGAAGAAGAGAAATCGGAGCTGGTTTGTCCTGTTTGTGGAGCTTTCAATGCGGCAACGGTGACGGCAGTTAACGCACACATCGACGGTTGTCTAGCGCAAGCAATGAGGGAAGAACAAAGACGGCACACGAGAATGAATTTTAAGCCAAATTCCAAAAAAATGGGGTTTTTCTGTTAAATTTCGATTTGGCTCAGCTCACAAATCATGGGATCTCGAAGAAGCTGACAGAGGAATCGATGGACTATATTTTCTGATATTATTGGATTGGCCTTTGTATATACAATCCACTCTATATAATTTGTACAAGGAGGTAGCCCATGATTATAGCAGAAAATCAGAGAGGTGATAAACTCCTGGGTTCAAGTTGAAAATCCGAGAGGTAGCCCACAATACTCCTGGATTCAAGTAGGTTGATAAACTAACGAAGTTAGTTACAAAACAGAATTCGGACAGCTGCACTTAGCTATCATGCAAACGAAGTTAGTTAGTTTGTTACTTAGTTAGAATAAGTTAATCTGCTAGCTGTGCACATCTGTACGTAAAAAGGGCTACCGCTTCACGTGTATATAAATAGATGCATGAGAAACAAATATGTAACCAATCAGATTATTCATTCATAGTGCATTCTACTGTTACTTGTTTCTCAGTTCTTTCTCTTCTTTCCCTTTCTCTTCTCTCGATTTCCGACGTCGATGGATTTCTAAATCGTGTTATGGTATTAGAGCAATAACACGCTTTCTCCCTGTTTTTAATATCCTCATTTCTCTTCCTCTCACATTTCTACCTTCTCCGTCCACCAATGGCCGAAGAATCATCTTCAGTCGCTGTTCAAGTCAGTGCCTCACAAGATCCAACCAACTGTTACTATCTCCATCCTAATGAGAATCCTTCCCTTATCCTTGTCTCACCACCACTCACCGGACCAAATTACCACCACTGGGCGCGCGCCATGACTATGGCTCTCATGAGCAAAAATAAATTTCAGTTTGTTGATGGCTCCATATCTCCTCCGGTAGTCAGTTATCCTTTATTTCCAGCTTGGCAACGCTGTAACACAATGGTCTTATCATGGCTTAATCGATCACTTTCACCATCTATTGCTCAAAGCGTCCTCTGGCTCAACAAAGCAGCTGAAGTTTGGACTGATTTACGAGAAAGATTTAGCCATGGTGATGCATTTCGAGTAGCCGAACTTCAGGAAGAGCTTTATCAGTTCCAACAAGGCGATCTCTCGGTCTCCGATTATTTTACAAAGATGAAGATCATATGGGACGAACTGCTCAATTTTCGTCCCATCCCAGCCTGTTCGTGTTCTGCAAAATTATATTCAACAAGATTACGTGATTCGTTTCTTGAAGGGCCTTAATGAACGCTTTGCTAGAGTACGCTCGCAGATCATGCTAATGGATCCCATGCCACCAATCAACAAAGTGTTCTCACTCATCATCCAGCAAGAACGTGAACTTAGTAGATCATTGCCTTCTGCTGTTTGCCTTGTTCGCACCAATGGTAAATCGTCATACCAATCCAAAGGCCCTAACAATATTGGCAAAGTATGCTCTTACTGTGGCAAACCAAGACACACTGTTGAAACATGCTATAAGAAACATGGTTTTCCTCCCGGATACAAATTCAGAAATAGTGCTGCAATCAATAATGTCATGGCTTTGAATAATGACTCTTCAGTTGGAACTCTGTTAAACAAACCTACCGCAACCACTGCATCTTGTCCTTTCACTCAAGATCAATATCATCAGCTTCTGTCTCTCTTGCATTCCAATAACACTGCACCTGCTGTCACTCAATCTGCATCTTCCATTGCCCCTGCACCCCACGTAAATCAGGTTTCCACCCTCACATTAATCCCCAATACATCCAATCAAGGTATTTACTCAGCTCTCTCCTTCACATCTTCCAACTCTTGGATCATAGACAGTGGTGCAACAGCACATATGTTTTTCATTAAATTGTTTCTCATCATACCGCCAAATTTCTCCCATTCATGTAACTTTACCCACAAAAACCACAGTTCTTACCACCATTTCAGGCGCTGTCCAGATTAACTCTTCAATTTGCATTACCAATGTTCTCTACATACCATCATTCCATTTCAATATCATTTCTGTCTCCCAATTGACTAATCAAATTCCTTGCTATGTCATTTTTTCGTCTGCCAAATGCCTTATACAGGACTTGAGAACGTGGAAGACGATTGGTACAGCTGATTCTTTTCAAGGACTCTACAAATTAAGTAGTCACCAAACCTCCAATACCTGCATCAACTCTATCTCAACTCCTTCACAACATGAACCTCATGCACAGTTTGAACTATGGCACTCCCGCCTTGGTCACTTGTCTCCCAAAGTCTTAGAAACTCTACATCACCAATTTTCTTTCATTCCTTGTAAACAACTTTATACCAATTGTGATGTTTGTCATTTTGCAAAGCAAAGAAAAGTTCCATTTCCCATTAGCAGCTCCACTTCTTCATTTCCTCTTGAATTATTGCATGCTGACATATGGGGACCTTATTCCATTAGCTCAATCCATGGTCATCGCTATTTTCTAACAGTGGTAGATGATTATACTCGCCACACTTGGACTTGTCTCCTCAAACTTAAATCTGATGTTGCAAAATGCTTTCAAGATCTAATCATATACCTTGAAAACCAACACAACCAGAAAGTCAAAATCATACGAACAGAAAACGGTGCAGAATTCCAACTCACTTCTTTTTATTCATCTAAAGGCATCATGCATCAAACATCATGCGTAGCTACCCCTGAACAAAACAGTATCGTTGAGAGAAAACACCAACACATCCTTAACGTGGCCCAAGCCCTCATGTTTCAATCAAACTTGCCTTTAATTTACTGGTCCTATGCCATTTCTCATGCTGTCCACATTATCAACCGCTTACCAACTCCCATTCTCAAGAACAAATCACCTTATCAGTTGCTCAACAACAAGCCACCTGATTACACCACCTTGAGAGTCTTTGGTTCCCTTTGCTTTGCTTGCACATCCTCAATTCATAGTTCCAAATTTGATGCCAGATCCTGCAAATGCGCATTCCTTGTCTTTAAATCTGGTACTAAGGGATTCATCCTACTTGATCTTTTCACTAACCAAATCTTTATATCTCGCCATGTCATTTTCTATGAGTCTATTTTTCCATTCCCTCCCACCTCACCCCCACAGGACCTCTCCTTACCTACTCCTCAATCCTTTGATCATTTGGACTTTCCTGACATATCACCTCCTTCTGTCATCTTCTCAACCCCACACTCATCCCCATCTGTCAATGATTCATTCACATCCCCACCTTCCCCACAACTCCGCCGTTCCAACAGACCTCACAAACAACCTCCATATCTCACTGGTTATCACTACTCTCTCTTATCAGCACAATCGCCTTCCACGCCTCAAGCTTGCAGGTATCCTCTATCCTCTGTATTATCTTATGATTCTCTTTCCCCTTCATACAAACGCTTTGTCTTGTCAATCACCACACCATTTGAGCCCAAATCTTATCATGAAGGCATTCAGTTCCCAGTGTGGCAGCAGGCCATGCAGGATGAAATTTCAGCATTAGAATAGAACAATACATGGATTCTAACTGAGTTACCAAAGGACAAGACCCCTATCGGTTGTAAGTGGGTATACAGAACAAAGTTCCATGCTAATGGAAGTCTTGAAAGGCACAAAGCTCGTTTGGTTGCCAAGGGTTACTCGCAGACCGAAGGAATTGATTATTTTGATACTTTCTCTCCAGTAGCAAAGATGACCACAGTCCGTTTATTGCTTGTTATAGCTGCTGCATCAAACTGGCACTTAGAACAATTAGATGTCAATAATGCATTCCTCCATGGGGACCTCAATGAAGATGTGTACATGCGTCTCCCACCTGGATTTTCCTCTGCCAATCCTCGACTTGTCTGCAAGCTGTAAAAATCATTATACGGACTCAAACAAGCATCTCGCCAATGGTTTGCCAAACTGTCATCTGCACTCATCTCTTGTGGGTATACTCAGTCAAAATCCGACTACTCCTTATTTTTCAAGCATCATGATAATTCCTTTACTGCCTTATTAGTGTACGTGGATGATATTATCCTTACCGGCACAGACTCAGCTAAAATTACTCGTATCAAGGCTTTTCTTGACAGCACATTCAAAATAAAGGACCTCGGCAAGCTCAAGTTTTTTCTCAAGTTGGAAGTTGCACGTTCTTCTGCTGGCATCACCTTGAACCAACAGAAATTCACACTTGATATTTTATCAGATGCTGGATATTTGGGCTGCAAGCCTCTGTCAACTCCTATGACACGATCTACTCGTCTCTCTCAGGACCAGGGTACTCCTCTCTCTGATGCAGCACCTTATCGTCATTTAGTTGGTCGTCTTCTCTATCTAACGACCACAAGACCCGATCTTTCATATGTTGTTCAACAACTGTGTCAATTCACCCAGATGCCCACAACAGTGCACTTTAAGGCTGCTCTTCGTGTCCTTCGTTATTTGAAAAGCAGTCCTGGGAAAGGTCTTTTCTTTCCAGCAAATACATCACTTCATCTCAAAGTCTTTTGTGACTCTGACTAGGCTAGATGTCCTGATACACATCGCTCTCTTTCATGTTGCTGCATTTTCCTTGGTCAATCTCTAGTCTCTTGGTGTTCTAAGAAGCAAACCACTATTTCACTTTCTTCTTCGGAAGATGAATATCGCGCTATGGGCTGTGTCACCTGTGAAATACAATGGTTGCAATATCTCCTTACTGATTTATAGATTTCTTCCACCACTTCAACCATCCTTTACTGTGATAACCAATCCGCTATTCACATTGCTTCTAATCCAACTTTTCATGAAAGAACAAAACATCTTGAGCTAGACTGCCACTTTGTTCGTGACAAAGTTCAAGCCGGGATAATTCGTCTAATCCCTGTTCGGAGTTCCAACCAGTTAGCTGACATATTCACAAAGCCCTTGGATCCACAACCCTTTCATCACTTCATTTCCAAGCTTGGCATGATTAACATATACTTGCCAGCTTGTAGGGGGTAACGAAGTTAGTTACAAAACAGAATTCGGACAGCTGCACTTAGATGTCATGCAAACGAAGTTAGTTAGTTTATTACTTAGTTAGAATAAGTTAATCTGCTAACTGTGCACATCTGTACGTAAAAAGGGCTACCGCTTCACATGTATATAAATAGATGCATGAGAAACAAATATGTAACCAATCAAATTATTCATTCATAGTGCATTCTATTGTTACTTCTTTCTCAGTTCTTTCTCTTCTTTCCCTTTCTCTTCTCTCGATTTCCGACGTCGATGGATTTCTAAATCGTGTTATAAACTCTATTTTCTTAGATTCTTGGATTGAGATTTGTATATACCATTCACCCTATATAATTTGTACAGGGAGGCAGCCCATGATTATAGCAGAAAATCCGAGTGGTGGCAAGGACTTTGCTCTGATCAAAAGGGTATCGGAGAGCTTGGGATTAGAAGACAAAGCCATTGTAGATTCCATTGTAGAGCCTGGTATTGGAAAATTGGCTGACACAGTTTGTAAATGAGAAAATGGTATATAAATGTAGTTTTCCGATTCAAAATTTTATCCCTTTGTTGCTCTTCCTACCTATGATTTAATGTTTGGAAAGCAAATGTTTTGCCTGATGTTCAGGAGTATCTGCGTGTGATATGCATGCCATTGTCATTGAAGGATAGGTTTGTGTAATATAATTAAAAATTAGAGGCTTTGAAGAATTTAACTATGTATAATCTCTTAACAGCTTGGTCCCAATTTCTTAATACCCCTTGTATGCTTTCTATCCATTATTCATTGTTGTCATGTTCATTATTTTTTCATTTTACAGTTGGATGAAGATTTACAAAGGGCGAGATGCAACATGGTAGATGGTGATGATGCTTCACTACTTCCAGGCAATGTGGAAGGTTCTTTCTTCTATCCTTTTCATGAACTTCTGAGCTTCAAGCCTCTTACAATTAAATTTTCATATCATAATACCATCCCTTGTGCTGATATCTATTCCTTTAGGACGATTTTTAAGGATGTTTCTTTGACATGATAAAGGTTGTGTATAAAGCTGCTTAATCAAGAGTGTACTTTTGGGCAGTGTGCATCTCTAATGATCACTGCAAGTTTTAATAGCTACTTTATGTACTCAGAATTAACCATTGGGCTGAGTTAAGGGAGTATTATGGTGCTTTTATCTTATGGATCCATGCTCATTTTTTATCGGAACTGTACCTACAAAGTGATTGGTTTAATTATGAAGGTCTCCAACATTTTATCTTATGGAACCTTTTTAATTTTGAACTTTTTATCATTTGCTGAGCCATGGTAAATGATTACCACTAAGAGTTGATAAAAAACCGTAAGCATTATACATGGATGTATCTGGTTTAGCAGCACAAATGGAACATTAGAATATATTAATCAATGCATTTGACCTCCCCAAGTCGCTACAATATTGCTTTTTTTTTTGTCTTTCTAGGGAGATGATTTGGTACAAGTTATACGTCTTCAATCAGCTATGCCATATGAAGCAAATTGGGACCCTGAAGCATTCTCTATGCATGCATGGCAAAATCTGGAACGTAGGATGACATCAGTGGCAAAGTTTCACGTCTTTGATGGCTTGTATAAAATTGTTCAATGCTGGTTTCATGTGGGCAAATATGGATTTGGAGTTTACAAGTATAAACCCATCAGAATTGAGGGCCATTCTGTTGTATGTGAAGAAATTTTTCTGCTATGTGAAGAAATCTTTCTTGATA
>JANTPZ010097559.1:0-16547 GCA_025593235.1 Vachellia pachyceras
TCTTTAATATGAATGTCGCGTGTTAACAATTCTAAAGAATGTTCCACGGAATAGAAACACGATTCTAAGCAATAAAGGACCCTAGAGTCATGGCGAGAGGCACTTCTGATGAGAATACAGAATAGGGATGCTTTTATATATTTATATACACACACATTCATGTAGTCTGGTTTTTCTTTCTACCTGACTTTATCTACCTTGGTATATCAAGTACATTGATGATATGCCTGTAATTCACGTTCTCAACTGGATCAAAAATCAAATCAAAACCACTGGATTTGCCACCTCCATACATTCGTGCCAGTTTCTTTTAAACCTTGGTCCCCCTGGATTAAGATATCAATGGCTTGCATGTCAACTTTTAATCTGCCATGTTCTTGAGCTGCTAAAGAGCATTGAAACTGTAAAGTCCATTCAGTATCATCAGGAAAATTCAACATCCCGTTTGTCCACGTCTGGAAATATACATGCATGAGATGAAATTTCTGACAATCAATGGCATTGGTCCATCTTTGTTGGCAACTGGTGAGTGGTGACCAGCAGGACCACATAACTGAAGAACTAGGCATACGGAATTCAGTTAACATCAAATAAATGGCCTGGATGACAAGGAATTGCTTGTGAGAATTTTATCTTGGCAACTTCGCCAAGTAACCAGAGCTCCAAATGAGTTTCATTACGTGATGCTGATTAACCAGCTCTGTTTGCCAATTTCCTCAACACATGACATAAGAACAAGGTGGCATTTGAACCAAACTTTGCCATGAGATCTGAATTGTGCAAAATGTAGGAAAGCCAGATAGGAACCAACGCCTTTAGACCAGGATTCATTTAGTTTTCTTCTTGGCACTGGTTTTCTTTTTTGATTTTTTGAGTCCTGATCCATTTTCCTGTAAAATTCAAAGTCATTCAGAGATAGATCCGTCCAACAAATACAACAATCACTAGAGCATGCAATTCATATTTACCCTCCGATAATGCCTATAACCAGCTTGGCCTGTCAATTCCTGCCCATCTTTGGTGACATATACCTGAAATGGATAGAGGATCAAGATCCCATTTAATATGCCAAACTATGCTTTGAACTAGTAATCGTATATTTCAGCCATTCACTTCACACAATATTTCTACGAAAGGCAAAAAATCATGAAATGAGATAATCCTACATTTCACTATGTCCTTTACTATCCTTAACAGCATGCAAGAAGTCTCTTCTTCACGTGACAATTACAAAGGTAACCATTTTTTCAATCAATCAGTATGTATGCATCATTTCTGTGGCCTGCATGTGCCATCAGTCAAGCGAATAATTTCAAGTTTTCAACTAGTTGAATATATTAAAAAAACGTTAAAAACAAAAATATGAAAGTATGAGTCTGGACTTACCTTTCTTCCATCTGATGCTGTAAACCAATGCCCCGCAGACTTACCCTTTGCTTGAACACGTCTTCTACCAGCATCCTTTGGCATATTGGCACAGTTCTTTGGTTCCACCCAATTTGCAGAAGTATGCAACATTTCTGAGGAATTAGGCATATTTGCTTTACTTTTTCCTTTTGACGTAGTTTTCGTGTTACTTTTTCTTGTTGCTTTCCTCTTAGAAGATTCCCCACCACCTAAAGAAGAATTAATTTTCGGAGTCACCCAGCCCCTGGAAGCATGAAAAGGTTCTTCAACGGTCACTTCTTTTCGTTTAGTTCTTCCCTTAGTTGAACTTTCCTCAATGTATCCATTCCGAACTTCCTTCTTTCTGGAAGCTTCTCCATTGCTAAATTGTCCCCTGAAATCAAAATAAACCCATAATGCATCATAACCTGCAGAAATTAATCTCATTCTTAAAGATAATATCAAAAGATGTTAATCATCAGATAAAAAGTTAACAGAATTTACATGTAATCAATATGTGATGCATTGGGTTGGCAATTCACTTTGTCTACACCTAGTGGATTAAAATTGCACAGGCGACTCCGAACTAATTGCCTAATGCTTGGATCCTGGTGGAAAAAATATTGATGAGCTGGAGGAGGTGGATAAGCTGAATTCCATATTTGTTCATCCCTTTGACAGTTGGTGGACTTTGCAGATACTGATGTTTCCACTTCTTTGTCCTTTGCAGAATGGAAGTATTCTTCACAAACCTCATTCAGTGCAGGCGTTGGAATTGAAAAACTCTTCACAGGAGAGAAATCTTTCCATAGATCCTGATTTTGGTGCATCTTAAATGATGCTTTTCTACTTTGGTCAAAAGAAGTTACAAATTCGCTTGGCTTACTTGTTGTTTCCTTGAAGCATGGATCAGTCTTGTGGGCAACACTGACATCTTCATTTACAGGGTCATCGGAATCAGAGTCAGAATCAAGTAACTGAAACCTACGAAGAGGACTAGTTGTCAACTTTGGAAACATTAACCCACTCTGGCCCATCTCAAACGTAGCAGAATTTAGGACACCGGAAGCTTCTTTTGTGTTTATTTCTTTGCAGTTTCTGGAAGAATGTGTAGTTAAAACTCCAGATCCATTCAATGACACTTTAGAGCTGCTACACAAAGGTTGATTCCATTTTGATGGGTGTGCTTTAACTGATATGGAAGAAACACAGTAAATTTAGTGACAAATAAAGCATACGCAAATCAAAATAGGATTTGAAATTCGTATACAGAGGAGCAACTATGATGCAAGGACTGAAATATGGGATTTATTAAAACATATCCAGCAACAGACGTTTCAGTCGACAGGTTTGGTTTTTGACTGAATTAAAATGTGATGACAACTTATATGGTTGCATCTCTTGATGACCTAAATTATTATAAAGTATAAACAACTAGAGAGACTACTTGAACTAATGAAGTAGTTCTTAAATCATCCATTCTTGTACAAGTGAGTATGCCACTATTACAGGACACACAGCAGGGACCAAGCTCATTCTGGAATCTCAATACTATTAGCATCTTTTCACCATCTGCTTTTGGCCTTTAACGCTTAATAGGATTTTCTTAATATGCATCTTATAGTCAGAAATTCTGGCGCTGAACTAAATCCCGTCATATTTTTAAAATATAACCCCGAACCAAAATAATGAAACCCAAAATCAAAGTAAAGAGAATTTCCGAGCCCCCGTCGTCTCGTTCTGGAACGCTAGTAAGTTCAGTTCGAAGCATCTATAAATCCAATGAGATTTCTTTCAACATTTTCTCTACCTCCCCCTGACTATCTAAAAGATCGATAAATGCACAACAATTAGAAAACCCAGTCCAATCAAGGGAACCTCCTCTTAAATAAGAAGATTAGATAGAAAAGAGATGCAACAAAATACAAGCTGTTACCGTGAAGGTCTTCCTCATCAGAGAACTCCTCGATATCATCATCACCGTCACAACCCGATTGTAGCTTCCTCTCCTGGCTATGGACGGAAGGCGACGACACGTCACCTGGTCCTCGGCGTAGCCGCTTCAGAATCCGAGGTGGTGGGTCAGGAGCCAAATCCGGATCGGAGTCAGCCACATCGGGGCCGAAGGCTTTCTCATCCTCCCCGCGCGCCGAAGCGCGGGGAGTAATGAGAGAAGAACGAGGAGCTGATCCATCGACAGTGTGATCCAAATCGAGACCGAGAGAGAAAGAAGGAAATTCACAGTCTTCCATCGCTGCAGAATTCCTCGGAATGGGAAGTGGACGATGAAATGAAAACGAACAATCCAAAGAGATGGGTTTTGAATTTGAGATGAAAATGGAGGGAATTGATAAAAGTGAAATAATTTGGCGGGTCGGTGAACAAAGGTTTGGGTGAACTTGTGAACGTAAAAAAGCGGGTAATCGGTTGGATCCGGTTTATCCGGATTGGTGGGAATATGTTTTTTTAAGAAAATATCATTTTATATACAATTTATAATTCGCGCGCACACAAATATAACATCGAACCACTGTTATATAACAAAAAATTGTATTTATTTTTCTGTTAAATAACTAAATTAACTAGATTTCTGATTATTAGACAAGGGAATAACACTCCAAATGAAGAAGAAAGATAAACCTTGTGCTTGTTCGGAAACACTTAACTCTCATCCAAAAGTACGTTCAACAGTGTTTTTTCGCACAACGAGATAATCTCCTTCATACATTTTTAAGAATATAATATCATCCCTACATTTTTTATCATTTCAACACACATACGAACTTTTTAAAAAAAATATTTGCCATTTTAGAGTGTTTTTAATAATTTTAATTTTAAACTTTTAATGGGTATCATATATATTTGCATATGCACGTTCAATCTGTTCAGAATAAACCATGTCTACTTCAATATTAATTTATTTACTTGTAAGAACTTAACTTGTGTCAACAATATATATATAAATATTGCCATTAATATATGATACTTTTATACCGTTAAATTTAATATACCTTGCATACAAAATGGTCATAGCAAAAATTAATTCAATAACTCTATTTACAAGTAAATTGCAAAATCATTCATTTGTTCATGTGTGTATTTTATATGTAACCCACCCACTTTGCTAACTTGTAATTAGTTTTCCTTGGTCTAGGACGAGATGGTGCTTGTGATATTTCGGTTTTGAACGCATTTTGTTTGACAGTTTCCTGGATGTTAAATACCATTGAATGGGTTACTAATCCAAATCTATCGAATCACTCATGTTATGATCTTCTGCATTATAGGTCTTCCCATTACTTCATCTGACTTACGTTTTCCACATAACATTCAGACTGAAATGACTCTGTAAAATTACGTCGATACTTACATATATTACTAAACGTAAGAGGCATCTCTATTTTCCCCCAAAGAATCATTAGCATTACCAAGGCGCTCAACTTACAGGAACTGTTCAAGATATTTCAAAAAATGTGGGTGTTTTATGAAACTTAATCCTAATCAACAAACAAAATTCAATTTCAAAATAAATAAACAAAATAAAAAAGAGGGTGTGGATTACTTTTTTATTATACAGATTTATATAACCATCTTTTCTCTTATACCCCTCCCCCTCTTTTATTTTATTCATACCTAATTCCTAATTTCTTTTTTATTTGTTAGTGCTGCCAACAGAAAAATTCTCCTATCATGAATTGTATAATCATTGGAGTTCTATTGATGGAAAAAAAAGAAAGAAACAACCAAGTAATGAATTTGAACCTAGAAAAGAGAGTTGAGGGTTGGAACAAGCGGGTAACAAGAATTCTTGGCATTCCCTAGAGATTCTTCATCGGTGCTGAGCTAATTATAGTGCAAAGTCGTGTTTCTTTAGTTAATAAGATCAAAAAGGTTTATTGACCCCAGTGGTTGCAGATCTTGCTTGCCAAGAAGAATCTCATAAAATCTTCCCTCTTTGCCCTCAATTACATCTGAAAACAAACTACCCATAATAACGAATTTGCAAAATGAATCTATTTCTCATAAAGGGATCGTTGTTCCTGACCCTGCCTCACATTAATTGTTATTTGAACAAGTAAAGTTCCTTATAGAGTAATTGTTCATACAAATAACAGGAACTCTGTTATAGCCATTTCTATACATTCATTACACTCTACATATTGAGGAATACATAAAGTTGAACATAGAAAAATATGAAATTGAAAGATTTTATTGAAATTGTTCATTTAGAATTTTTCTGAAAAGCTAATCATAGGTTTACAAGAGCCCCTCTTGTAGATTCATCTGTTTGCTCTTCAGCCTATGAGGTAGCAGTCGTTTTCAGCTATAGTTCCCCTCCCAAAGGTATGTTCTTACATGTTACTTACCCGTCCACCATTGAAAACACTTCTTTTCTGTAGGTTATATATTTACTTATACAGCTTTCTTTATTGCTTCGACATTAAGTAAATTTGGTTAATTATTTATTGCATCTGCCAAATATCATTTCTTTCTATACATCGTTGTTTTGGATGATATATACGTAGAGATCTTTTTCCTAGTATTTATCAGTGGATTTGCTCTTTCTTCACATTTCACATTTTTGGTAAAGTAATTAATTTGATTTGATTGATTGATTCAGGCTCGAAGACATTCAACGTGTCCGCAAAATCAAACAGTGAATCAAGATCATCAAGTGGGCTGCGTCAAGGGATTATTGGCCCCATAAGACTGCACAGGTGATTATGCACATATATACCAAATTATAAGATAAATTTTAGTACTTTGTCCATTAATTTGACTTCCTCATATTCTAAACAAAAACAATTGGTTCCATTATATATGTACATGAATTTTTATAGCAAGATGGGATTTGAACACAAATAATCAATTTTGTGATCTAGTTAGTCCGCCGCTAGACCAATTAGCCTTGAGTTGGATTTGCTCTATTTTTAACCTGCTCTGAATTAACTAAGAGAGGAGGAAAAAGATCTCTATCTAATTTCTGCCAATTATAGTAACACACTAACACCAGCTAGGTCCATGCATACCCACTCGTTACAACAATTCAAGTCAAACATACTAAGCAGTAACTGTACACTCTGCATTCTGTGTTAAAAACTATTGAAGGCGGTTAATTTGCTGTGTGATATTCTTGCAGGGTTTGGAAAATCAAAGTATTTGATAGTAAAGAATCATGGCATCATCCCTTTCTAACTTGTAATTAATGTTGATTTGTACTCCCTCCTCCAATCCTAAATATAATTCCGTCCTAAGCATAAAACTGGAGATAGTAGTTCTCCTACAGTCAGTCAATTTATATAACCACTCTTGCTCCAAATAAACCATAACGCGCAGAGGAAGGAATACCAATGCCATCTATTAACGCATGATAATCTAATTTCTCATTGATATATTTGTCCTCAGACATAAATTATACACTAAAAGCAACATGCTTCCCTAACATTTTGCCAAGACCCTGCACAAAATCAAGATCGATTACAAAATAGGCTATTTCCCAAGACGGATGTTATTCCATTGTATTGAGGCAAACTAGGCACAATGGGTTTGGAAAATATTATCCGCTCAGTGCCCTAGTATGAGACATATTGAAGAACCAAGGCATGATATGGCCACAGTCTGAGGCGGGAAATGTGAGTCTTATTCATGGTCCTTCTTCACCCCTTGTAGCAGCTCCAGCAGATGCTTGTACTTATCAATCATTTCTTGAGTCACAATGGCGAGCAAATTCTGCCTTTGCTTAAAATCTAGATCTTCTGCTTGAGAACATGGCGCAATTGGAGTTTCTGGCTTTCCATCCGAGCCTCCAAAAGCCTGGCTTTCAGACTATTCTTCTGCGTACTGCGAGGAATGCATCCCTTCATACCTCGATGTGCATGTGGATTTCCTGACTCGGGGGAACTCAACTGGCATAGAAGATCTCTGGGGCTCAACCCACCTTTACCAGACCCCTGATCGGGAGATAGGCCCCCACAAGATAACCTTCCATTTGAAAGCCTACCATTTATGCCATCCACAGAGACTATTTTGTAGTTTTCCCCATTGTTTGGGCATGACTTCCAAATCCTTGCTATGGATGAGACCTTTTTTGTTTGCTTAGTTGGTGGAACCGAGCAGACTTCACTAATTTCAGTAATCGGCGTCTCATCACCACCCATTTCTTCCCAATCCAGCGCACTTCCCGACACATTACTCACTCGGTGATTCTTGTTCACAGAAGAAGCACTACCTTCTGGTGAACAACTTGAGCCCTGATCCTCAATATGGCTCACAGTTTCCCATCCACTTTCATCCTCTATCTCTCCATAATCATCCGTGTATAAATCTGGACGTCTATGAATGGTATCCTTAGCTATCATGTTGGCTTCAGGGCTCACTGTGTGAATCTTTGAGGCATGACTAACTGGAGAATAAGCAACACAAGGTACAATCTCCCTTTCAGTGGGTTCACCACCGTTTACTTCTTCAAATATGGCAAAAATGTCATCTGGATTAGGGGGTTGATATGAAAATCCCTTGATATCCTGTATGTTCACTGCAGCTGCAGCCTGTCGAAGGGACCGTGCCTCTCTCATCTCCTTTGGATCAAAGTATGCACCTCTTGACTTCAAAAAATTTTCCAAGTCTACAACAAGTTTATTCATCTGCGAGTATTTCTCTTCAAGAGCAACTTTTGCATCTACTAACTTCATGTGAACACGTTCTTCACGCCATCCTTCAGCCGTCTGTAACATCTTCCTCTCTTCTTCCACTTCTTCTCTAAGTTTCATAGATTCCCTTTTCCATGCTTCAACTTCAGCCCTGTCTTCTCCAATCTCTTTAGCAAGCTCATCACATACTACCTCAATCAATACTTTGTCCTTTCTTTCCTTCTCATAATCTTGCATATAACGCTTAATTGATAATTTGGCATCTGCCAATTCATTCACTAACCTTGAATTGACAATTTTAGCCCTCTGGTGACCTTTCCTTTCTCGGTTTAATTCTGCTTTAATGTCATCAATGTATACACGAATTTTCTCATGTTCTCTGCTTCTCCATGATGCCCTTTCCTCACTTACTTTCCTCAAGAAATGCTCAATTTTCTTTTTTGAGGTGTGATGCTCAGTCTCAAGCTCCTGAATGCGAGCTCGAGCCTGCTCAAGTTCGGCTTCAAGAGCAGAAACAACAGATACAGCTCTCACCTTTTGATCAAGACGTTTCATTTGGTTGTAGATCTGTTGCGCCTCATCAGAGGTTTTCAAGCAGACAGGATCCCACTTTGTTGCCCCCTCCATTGCAGAGTTGGATAGCTGGAAAGATGGCTCAAGCTGAAAATTTGAGGGATTAAGGTTAGCATTTCAAGCTTCTTATTATACCCAAAAATAAAATCCTCTTATGGTTGATATTTTAAATGCTACTTTCAAAATGTGAGCTTACTTTAAAAAAAAGTGTGACAACAACCCATGCTCTCCTACCAAAATCTCAACAAATTTTACACGTCATTAATCTAAATTCAAAATGTCATTGAAAAAATTCCGAGGAATGTTGTTCCACCAGATGCTATTCTCTATCATTTCTACTTGTCAATTTAAAGCTTCAACTAGGGATTATTGTCATGTCAAACTATACTTTCGTGTGTGTACAAATGCACATGAACAAGTCCTTAATGTATAACTGCACATTGCTGTGATATTATAAATGGATGCACATCTCAAGCCTAATCATTAGTTTGCACTCTGTGCGTAATTTCATGATTAAAACAGGCCCTCACATGCCTGGTCAGGCAAGGGAATCTCAATGCAGAATAGAAGGAAATTGCGACTTCAGTCTCAACACCTATACGGTCTTCACTCAATAATCTTCAAGAACAAGAACTATTAACATTTTCAGTAGTTCGATTAAGAAATAAAAATACCATACCTCACATAAGTGTCCGCTCTTTGCACCAATGATGGAACGGGGACTTTGTGATAGATTGTTCAGATCAGAACCATTGGTAAAGCTATTTTGATGATTGAGAAGCCAGTGGCCTCCACAGCCAATTCCATGCTGTTGATGAGTAAAAAACCACATTGAGTATGCAAATGATGCTAACCACATTGACCATTATGGCACAAGAATAACAAGCAGTAAGGAAAAGAAATTCTCTAATATTAATAGAAATGCTTTGATATCTAATTATAGGTCCAAGTGCATAAATGATGCAGAAAAATGACCCAAATGAAGTCTAAGTTATAAAATGTATCTAAACAAATTAATTGGAAGGACAACTGGAGATAACAAACATCGAGTAATGGCAAAAGGGATATTTCACAAAAATCAAGTAAAATATAGGGTTGCCCATGTCCACAGGTATACCCTAATTGCATTTTAAGAAATATTAATGAACAGTAAGGTCGTAACTCGTAAATTTTTTAGGAGGACTCGAAATCAATGAACCGGGTATAACTTTTTAAGCTCAAAAAGGCAGCTAAATATCTTCCTCTGGAAGTCTAATGTATGGCAAAAACACAAAAAGGAGCCTGGAGAATGATGAGAAATATCTAATCTCAAAAGTCAACCTTAGACTTCAACATTAAGCAACAATCAAATCAGCCAGAAAAATTCTTGAATATATTTACTCCCAATGATGAGACTATGATGCGGATACATTAGCTCAATGCTGCAAAACAGAACTTCAATCACAAACAGCTAATGCAAGGAACATAGGCATGTGAATGAATACTGCGGATCTATAGTAAACAAAAACAAATCCAAAAGCAATACTGAAGCTACCTGAAGTCGGGAACTAGCCGGCACCATCTCCGGCTGCTGCACCCGCCACAGCCCAGCGGCGAGCTTCCTTGCTGACACGCTCGCTTCCCTTTGTTTCTTCCCTTTTGCTCTCCTGCCGCATCCAGCATCCGACTTCACATCCTCATCAAATGGATCGTCCTTCTTGCCTTTGTCATCTGTCTTCCACTTCAGTAAAGGGGTTTCGGGTCGGCTCCGTCGCCCCAAGGGAGCACCATTTCTCCTGAACCGGGCCAATGGGGTTCTGGGTTTTCGTCGGTGAGACATCTTGGGAGGCTGAAGATCTGAGTCCGGTGATGGGTTTCGAGTCCTAGAAAGAATATTCTCCGAACATTTTGGTGGATGTTGAGACTTGCCTGAAACTTTCATCTTCTCCGACGAGTGTGGGCCACTCAGATATCCAGATAGAGTATTGCTTATTGCATAAATATCCCCAAAGAAAAAGCAAGAAAGATAGATACGGAGACAGAGAGAGAAAGAGAGGGCGAAACAGAACGAAAATATGTGTTAGTGATGCATCTTGTGAAGTGTGTGCGAGTGTAAGTCTGTGAGAACACGAGAAAGTACAGAGAGAAAGGCGGAGGGAGAGAGGGACGCTCTGCCTCTGCAAGGAGGAAGGAGGGGACAGAGAGATGGCGTTTTTCAGGTATTAGCTGAGAAAACGACGCAATCAGATACAGAATACGCAAGTCTTTCCGTATGTTTCTACGGTCAACGTATCTCTTACAAGTATTCTTCTTCTTTTATCATTGGGGTGAAATCACTACTATATAATTACTACTATATAATTGGGTTATTGTTTGGGGAACGAAACGACATCGTATGCTTCCGCTCCTTCCCCGCAGAAACGTTGTTTTTTTTGGAAGAGACGTTATGATTTGAATCTTATCATCCCCACGTATTAGTGGTGGGCAACCGGCCAGCCGTTGGCCCGCGGGTCAGCCTAAATTTGACGGATTGATCTGTCACCTTTTTTTATTTTTATTTTTATTTTATTAATTTATTTTTAAAAAAATAATACAATAAATTTACATAAAATTTATTAAGGTCATTTGATTTTTTAAAAGAAAAATACATTATATCTGTAAAAAAAATATTATCAACAATGTTTACAATATAAAAACATAATACATAATCAATAATTTTTAAAGTAAATATGCATTTAAGATAAAATAATAAGGTTTAAAATAATATTTAAAGCTATTGAAACATCATACACTTTCTATTAAAAACAAAAAATGTTTAATATTTTAAAAAAATTAACCCGCTAACCCACGGGCCAGCCCGCTTGAGACTGCGGGTCAAACAGGCTCAACCCGTTTAGCCCGTTTTTTTACGGGTTGCCGAACCCTGCTCAGCCCGCGGATTGAGCCCATATTCCCACCACTACCACGTAACAATGACAAAATAATTTCATAGCCTTTTTTATTATATTTTTTTCCCATAACCTGTTTTTTTTTTAAGTTTTCATTAATAAATAATCTCATAATTTGTATCCGAGTTCCAAATCTCAATGAGAAACAACAATGGCCTCTTAATCCTTTTGTTTTTAGATATATCAAAATCATGTTCTTTGAAATAAAAAAGAATTATAAGCATGTTCATACTGTCAACAATTTAAAAAAAATAAAATAGATTCCAATGAACAATTGTTTATCTGAACTCTAAGCGGTTCAGATCTATCTAGTTAATTAAAAATGGTAAAACTAAATTTATCTAGTTTGTAATTCTCCTTTCAATTCTTAATATAATAACCTGTTGAATTTTTTAGAGATTAATGAAGTTAAATAAACTGATATATTTATCATTTTTTAAACTAATTTGATAGATTTATAAACTAATTTATAGTTTTGATGAAGTTAACTAAGATTTGTATTTAGGATAAAATTTGACTCAAATTAATGATTTACATAGAGGAAAACAATTAAGATTTTCAACGCTAAAATTAGCTGATTAAAGTTACATAATTACCCTTTTGAAATATCTTCCATAGGAAATCCTTGATGCATAGTGTTTGTACAAATTTCATTAAAAGATTAATTTAAAAAAGGCTTTGGATCACCAACAACGAAAAATTTAAAAGCATAACAAATGTAACATAAGACGGAAAATTGGGATTGCATTCATAAAATTGTTGAAATACAATAAGAGTTTGAATGGAATGGAATGTGAGAGTAGCAGAGTGAGAGAAAATAATGAGCAATAGGATGTGAAAAAAGTGTCTATAATATGAGATACGATATGAATAAATAAGTGCTTTTTGCCCCCTTATCGTATATCCAGTCTATCTAACGTTTTCATAAAAACTAGGAGTTGTAGATATTGAATATATGGATCTAACCGTCAACCCCAAAATATGGGGATACTAAAGATAGATTTAACTAGGAAACTTTCATGTGTCCCCTCATCATCTGAACGATGAACATTCAGTTAACTTTTGTCTTCTCATAGGCCTAAGACCGGGCTTCATACTTATATGGTCTAAGTGATTTTTTGGACATACACATAGTGCTTCTTTTGCATAATGGAGAACTTTCCAATTAGGCAAAAAAGAACTTTGCAATTTTAAATTTAAATAATTTCTATATAGTAAAAACATTTACAAATAAAGTAGAAGTTAACTAATTATTTATTGATCTACAAAATCTCATTAAATTACTCCATTGTTTTGAAATAGCCAGCGGCTTATTGAATTATATAGCTCTGTTTATAAACAAAAGAGAGGGTTTTTATGCCATATTGTTTTTGTTGCCACATTACAAATCATGTTAAATATATAATTTTACTTTTAATTTATTGTAGATTTTGTTTTTGGGATATATTGTGTATTTAATATGAAAACTACTAAATTTAATGAAACTTAATGTTTTTCACGATTTAAGGTAAACATGTGAAAAGCAACTCAATAAGAAGGTTAAAGAAGTATGTTATTCAAAGAAAACTTGATAAAAATATATTTTAAAAAAAATGCTTACCACTAAATATTGGACCCGTTTGGAAAATCGGTAAAGAAGCGTTTCTACCATTCACGAGATAAGTTTGTGAAGGAGATTATCTTGTTTCATGAAAAAACATTGTTGAACGTACGTTTAGGGTGTTTAAACACTTTTCCGAACACTATCAGCGGGATGGTTTTAACCATTTAACTGCTAGATATTGAGTCTGAATCCGTTTTATGCAGAAGTTAATGCGTGTTTGGGAAGTGACTCACAATCATGTTGCACGTAAGACGAGATAAAACTCCACTCATATAATTATCTCAAAATCTATAAAATCGTTCTTCCAACAGATTCTCAAACACACGATAATCTTTGCAAGGAAAAATATTTTAAGATACCGATTAAAAGGAAAAATATTCTATGATACCGATTAAACCACTCTACCAATTAAAGCCGCATAACTCAAATGACACTTGGTACCTCTCTCTCTCCTGCTCAAGCATGTCTGAGTCCTTTTCATGCGCATCTGGTGGTGGATGAAAGAGAGTGAAGTTCTTTTTAGCAGTGCATGCAAATCAAAATAACTATTTCGAAATTTATAAAAATTATTTTGAAATTAATCAAAACTATTTTAAAATCCATAAATTCTTTTTGAATTCGGTAAACTCTTTTCTCCCCACGGATCTCACATCTAATTTTCAGAAGCAGGGTTAGGGTGGGAATCACGCGCGGACAAGAGAGCGTGGAGTTGTCGTGGAAATCGAGGGACACAATTGGTGGACGAAGGGCTTGGAATTGAATGAGCAAATAAATAATGGTGTGCTGACTAAGGAGGGGAACATCGTCAGCCTCGTCTCCTCCTCTTCCATTTGTTCCCTTCCGTAATCTAGCATCCTCCGTAAGGGAGCCCCCACGTGTCTCCCCCTCAGATCTCCACGTGTCATGTCCCTGTTCACGCACGACAAAACCCACAGCCCACACCCTCACGTGGGCGGTGGGCCTCAGCTTTTTTTTTTTACCAATTAATTATTTATGTGACTTGGTGGTGTGGTTGCAATTAAAAGTAGAGTCGACAAAGTGGGTCAACCCCACAGGTTACGGGCTGGTTCATGCAGGTTGACGGTGGGCTGATGGATTAGATTCGCGGGTTCAAATCGCATTATCGACTCTAATTAAAAAGGTTAGAAGAAATCTCCACAGCAACCGTGGGTCATGCCCCGTCATGATGGGTCCTATGCTTCACTTTCTACCACATGTACGGGGGCTCTTTATGCATAATCATTAGACCTCCCAAATAATAATGAGAATTATTCCCTCCTCTGTTGCAGGGAGAATTAAAAGAACAAAGAAAGAAATTTACCTTCAAGTCCTTCCAAATCATCTAATTAATGAATAAAATATTTTAAAAATTTATAAAATTATCATCAGATCTCAACGGTAGTTGGTCCAGTTGTTATTAGCAGCTGATGAGGTTGTTAATGACAATCGGACTAGTTACTACTAGAATTTGATGTCAATTTTACTAATTTTTTGAACATTTCATTCATTAATTAGACTGTTTGAGATTTGATGGTAAATTTAAAAAAAAAACTAGTTTAATTAGCCGTTTGTGAAAATCATGTGTTGGTTCTCTAAAGTGTAATTCTACTTATTTATATGAAAGATTCTCTCAATATGTGTAATTAATAAAGAAGATACTAGCGAAAAAATTATCATATTAAGAAATTAAAAGAATTAAAATCTTATAATTATGATTGAAAACAAATTCATCTATTAACTTTTATATTTAGAACACTTGATGTTATTTTAAACTTCAAATCCTAATTACATTCCGGAGGCAACTCGCGCACATCATTTGCAAATTTACAGTCCCCCCATCAATTAAAAACAATAAAAATGCAAGAAATGTCACTTTTTGGGAAAGAGAATGAGTACCAAGAAGGAATGATAAAGAATGAGTGAAAAATAGACTGAGCAACATGCAATTAATTAAAAACATAAATAGAAAAAGTAAGGAGAAATTACCAAGTTTCCAAAGAAGTGACTTCCCAATGACAAGCTAGCAACGTAAGCATCTTTGTTATTCCCTTCAACTTTGAGGACTTGTGTGGTTGGGGGAAGGGAAAGGGAAAGGAAGGGGATGGAAAATAATCCCCCCTTGTTTGGTTTAAAATTTTAGAGGGGTGGATCCAAAATATACCCCTTCATTCCTTCCCCTCCCCTTATTTTGGTTCCCTCCAAATTGGGGTTTTTTGGAGGGAAGCAAAAAATTATGACTAATTTACCCATATCAATTTTATTATATTTCTATCCATAACCCTGGTAAATTAAAACGCATCGCTTCTCAACTTTGTCATCTGCTTTCTAGAAGCAGTTTAGTTAACCAACATTTTTTTCCTCCTTTGCTCTTCGGACGTCTTACCGGTTATAAGTTGGATTAAGGTGGTAAGTTAAACATAAATTAAGTATTGTGAAATTAAGATACATATTAATCCTATATTTAATTATTTAAATAAATTATATGAGAGAAGTACCTTTACAATTATTTTAATTAATTAAATAGAATGAGTAATTAATTTTCATGAGTGAAAACTAAATTAAATAAATTGTATAAGGAAATAAATATAAATCAACATATAAGAGTAAAACGGTAAATTTTTTTTCGGTTGCCCGCCCGGTTCACCGGAGCTTCGCTCCGACTACGTCCGGACCCGACCCGCGTCGCGCACCTGGCATGGTGGGTGAGTCTCCCAACGGTGGCTGCTGCATACACAAGGCTCGAACCCGAGACCTTGCTTAAGCTGGAACAAGCCACTTACCACTTGATCCAACCAGCCATTGGTGTAAAATGGTAAATTGACCATTAACTTCCATCTCTTTCCCTCCTGAACCAAACAAAAAATCATTAAAAGTCCTCTCCCTTCCTTCCCCTCTAACTAAACTAAACGAAGTAACCTTATACCATTCCATCCATTCCCATCCCCTCTTATTCATCCCTTCCCTTTCCCCTCCATCAAACCAAACATAGCCTTAGGTGTCTAAATACTTTATATTTATGAATCTTACAATAATTCTCTAAAAACCAGCCCTGTATTTTTTAACTCATTTAGGGGAAGAGGAAGCAAGGTTATCAAAACCGAACCGGTGACTGAACCGATCAAGACAGTGGATTAAGGGTTAGTGGGTCAGACCGGAGTCAAACCGGGGGTCAGACCGGTGAGGAATAAAAAATTTAAAAAATAAATATTATCACATATTGACAAAATCAAACTATTGAAAATTTCAAAAAATAAGTAGTAAATTCCATTATTAACAAAATAACAATTATCAAATAAATAATATACTTATAGATTATCTATTATCCAACATTATTTATTGTTTCAAAATTTTAAAATATATATGGTAAGGGGATATTTTGTTTTTTCTTCTCACATTTTGCTTTTCTCC
>JANTPZ010097560.1:0-15460 GCA_025593235.1 Vachellia pachyceras
AAATTAATTCCTAGAACCCTAGCAAATCAATTGATTTCAAGAGAATAAAGGAAAGTAATTGAATAACAATAGAGCTATAGTCCAATCACAATCCAAAGTACCAATCTAACACAAGTATCACAATCCAAATTACATCAACCGATAATAATCCTCTTTCATACATACAAATCATAACATCTAGCAACCTAGAATTATAATTTGCACATACAAAAAATTGGAAAGTGAAATTAAAATTTAGAGAACTCCCCTAATTACTCAAGGACTCCGGTTAGCATCATCATCACCATTGGACAATGCAATTAGCTACTCATGATTGGGAAATCAACTCCACTAAAATCTAGAAATTCATGCCACGGTGTAAATTTTGATGAAGGAATGGTGTTGTGTGCACAGTCGTATATGAATGAAGCTTGGTGGTGCTGGAAGTCCAGCAGCGTCTTGTGAAATTTGAAGGGAGAATGGATGGGGTTAATGGAATGAAGCTCCAGGTGACGTAAGTACTTGTGGAGTTGGACCCGATCACTTGCTCCAGGCGACCACGGGATAGAGGATCAATTGGAGAATAATTGATTGAAGAGCATGTGGCGGCGTGGTTCGATGTGAGTGAATGCCTCCTGAATGGAAATGAGGCCGATAAAAAAAATGGGTGAGGATTGGGGTGGCGACGGCCTCTCTTTCTCCCCTGTCGCGTGGTGCGTGGCTGAATGGAACGTGTTCTCTCTGGAGCTATGGATGGCTTATGGAATAATGGAGAATGGCTTTTTGGTGGCGTGAAATGGGATAGCTAAGAAGCTGTGAATGAAGCTTGGCGGCGGCCTCTCTTTCTATGCATCAGATGGCATTTTTTGGAATAGATCGGAAGTGGCGGCTTGGCTCCATTAATTTATATGAGGTCACCGCTTAGGGATGATGAATTGGTGTGATGGAATAAATTGGGTCCCCTGTCTGATTGTGTACGTGTCCCCCAAAGAAAGATTGGATTGAAGAATTATGAATAAATGAAGAAAGGAATCAGTAAGTGTGTGTTTGGGCTTGTGATGCAATAATGGATGGGGCTTATCGACAGTGGCTGCTGGAATGGAATCCAAAAAAATCTGGCCCACACTTCCAATTGATGAATTAATTCCTCTCCCAATTTCTTTTCTGCACAGTCGCCGTTTTTGGGGTCCTGAAGGTGTGTCTTCTCTTCAATTGATGAATTCATGCTTGTGTGGGTTCATGATTCCCTCTTGGGCTTTCCAATTCGTGGCTCAAATGGAGAATAATTGGGGGAATTAATGAACTTTGTAATTGGGCTTGATGTAGGAGAATGGAATACCCAATTTCTTCTAAAAATACCTACAATAAAAATTGGTATTGAGTAGCATCAAATATTCTAGGATCAATTATTTAACAGAATGATGAAAAGTATGACCATTGATCCATAATTAATTTTAATTTCATGTCATTGCAATTAATAATAATTAATGCAATTAGTATCAATGAAAGCCCACTAATATCATCAAAAATCCTCTGAAATGCTACAAATCTAATAGATCAAATATGATTAATTCAATGCTATAATTTTAAATTGACATGACTCTAAGACTTCCTCATTTTATTACTATTTACACTGATATTGGCAGGATTTAAATTGATAAAAGTGATGTAGATTTTGACTAGATTGATGATATGTTTTAATAGATTGATATCAGGAATCCTCATTATCATATACAAGGAAATTTCATTAAGCATTTCAGTTCAAAATTTGGGATGTTACACTCTATCTTTCTCCAGAATGCTTCTTGAAAATGGGTAGAAAATGAAATCTTGAAGACTTTCAAAATTATGCACCAAGTGAATTAATGAGTGTTAGGGCCCATTTCTACTGATAGGGCAGTTTTACAAACAAGAGAGGTTAAATATCCTCTCTTGCTTTTCTTCTTCAAACAAGAACATGACAAGGGGCTTCTCTCTTACCCCATAATCTACTTTTAGAAAACTCAAGTTACTTTTTCCGATTTTCTTCTATTGTAAATGTTTTTCTGGAATTCCTTGAGCACTTAACAAGTACAAGGTCATTAAAAATTCTTATAATGTCTATGACCCGATTGGATTGATAAAGTAAATTTACTTTGATATATTATAGCACATGGTAAAAATATTTTTTTCTACTTTTCAACTTTTCATTAGAGGATGACATGTGGCAAATTTCAGTTCCCATAATCTACTTTATGCATATAAAAGTTACTTTGTCACTACTAGAAAAATGACATTTAGCGACGGAAAATAGCCATTTAACGACAGATTTTCCTTTGCTAAATGTCATTTTTTTTGTAGTGTATATAGATAAAGCTACTTTAGATTACCAAAAAGCTAATTTATCAAGCCAAAATTATTTTTTTGGAAATCCCCAATCACTTGATCTGTTTATGAGCATTAAAAATTCTCAAAATTCATATGATACCTCCATGATTTTTCTACCCTCATTCTACTTCCAAAATTGTTTTAGATTAGTTTTTAAGGAAAACCCTAATTCAGAGTTTTTGTAGACCTTTTATTTCTGTTCCCTAGAAATTGTCTCTCACTTCCTTTTGGAAACAATTTTATAAATTTCTAAAATCTCCAAGCTATTTCTCCCTCTTCTAAATTTATATATTTGAAGCCTCTAGATATTTTAAATAATTATCTTAATTATTTATTTTTTAAAATTCCCAAACATTCATAGAATCTTTAAAATTCTCATAAAGGTTATTTTTGTTACTATAACCTGAATCGGGCCTCAATTACCGATTAGTAAATTTTATCTATCTTTTGGGACACTTTAAAACTTTCTTATATTGTGGTCAAACTTTGACCAAAATGCCCTTTAGCTTTTCTTAATTTACCAAAATATTCTTGAATTTCAAGATGACAATTTGGTCCAAGAAATTTGGATTACAGCTGCGTCCCTATTTCAAAATGTCACTTTGGTCCTTTACTTTTTAAAATGATACTTTAGTCCTTACTTTTTCAAATGATTATTTTACCTTTACTTTTTCTACGTTTGGCATAATGCCATTTTTACTCTTCATTTCATTTCCTTTCATCCCGGGACCCTTACTTATTCCTTAGCTACTCGTTTAGCCTTTATATCTAGTTATAAAAAAAACCTAGGTACTACATGAAGGATATGGCTTAAGCTTCAATGGACTGCATAAGGGAATCATCAAGTTTTTTATTTGCTCAGGATTATGTAATTGGTCCTTTTATGATTACATATGGTTTATACATGATCTTGATACTTAGCAAGTGATTATTTGTTTATGTTATGCTTTGTCCATGATATTGTGCCTTTGTGTAATTGATTTGAATTAATTTGAATATTGTGATCATGCATTCATTTAAGAGGAAGCAAGTGCACTAATCCATCATATTTCACACATTAAGTGGACCTTAATAGCATCCATAAGCAATGGTTGTGACTATGATCATAGAAGCAATAATCGATTATTGATACTAGACCTAATGTGATTACTTAAGGGTTTCCATTAAAATTAATGCAAACTCCTGATCAACTATCAGGAAGCTAGGATGGCCATAAATTCATCATCAAGGCTCATTCGTCATATTTTCCTCAAATCCAAATCATTTCATTCATTTCTTTATTCAAATCCAAAAAGGAGTCTTTTTTATATTTAATTTCATAGCACAATTAGTTTGGTAAAGAACATCCAAAAACAATTTTTCAAACCCCAATCATGTTGTCATCACTTGGTTTGACCTAGGGAACCTCCTTAGTAAGAGAACATCATATGGCTTATCTCTATACTACATTACTTTAGTTTTTAATTGTGATTTGATACTGAGGCAACTAAGGTCCTATCTGATAAATGCTATACATGTAGTGAGGTCATTCAAATTGAAAAATTGGATTACTTGAAATATGAAGGTTGCCCTATCTTGTGCCAACTCTATAAGCTATGTCTTCCTGTATTTTTTTGACATCATGGTTAACATAATTTTTTATTAAGCGAGATAGGTAAAGTTGTGAAGCCTTCCTATTTACTATCAATGCACCTAATTCATAGGTGCATAAAAATCCTAAAAGAGTTTTGAAGAATCCTAACTATCATGCTTTATCTATTTTTCAAAAATATATTTTTGAAAAAGCTACAAAATTTTGTCAACATTACTTGTTGAAAGTCAGACTTATTGAGATTCTTAAAAGTCATGGCAAAGATGGTGATAAGAGCAAGGTTGCAGTGAAAAGCTTGGATCCTAATGAAATAAAAAATTAGACTAATACATTTTGGATATTATCATTGAAATTCAAGACTACATGTCTACTCATTAAAAACTTGCAAGGAAAGAAAGCATTCGAATGAGAACGAATGAGCAAAAGTTGGTTGGGGATCATACCAAAACGTTTGCATATTGGTTCAAACACAAGGTTGATAAAGAGGGTTATGTTTCTAATATAATTAAACGGTTGACACATGATCCTGAGTTTGAAGTGATAAGTTCGTTTTCATTTGAGACCAGCGGTTATTACTTCCCTTTGAAGTCCCAAGATGATGAGAGTACCACACAGAACAATGTTATTATGTTAGTGGCTAAATCTCTGCATATATGTAGTTTGAGATACAAGAACCCTAAGTTAGCAATTATGCCTTATTACAGGGTTATTGAAGAGATTTGAGAGGTGGACTACACTAAATTTAAAATTTCCATTATCAAATGCAAATAGGTTGATTTCAATAAAGGTACCTAGGTTGATCAATTAGGATTTACACACTAGTTGATGTGAATAGTAGAAGTTTTGGGGATAAGCCTTTTATTATAGTAGACATGACAAAACAAGAGTTCTATATAGTTAACCTGGAGAATAAAAATTGGTCCATGAATATTATAATTTTTGAGGATAAGCCTTTTATTTTTCATTTGTGTATGGTTCATATTCTTACGTTAGATTGAATTGTTTAAAGGCATTGGCAAAAACAAAACAAAAAAATGTCTGAAGCTAAAATTCATTGTTGGAATTTGTTGTCATTAGGATATATTTTGTTGAGAAAAATATATCATAAATGTTGAAAAACTTCATTTAGATTGAATTGTATTTCTAGGCTAGCTAGTTGAATTACATTGAAAATTCTCTTTTCATGTTCAAAAGAGGTGATTAGGGGAAAATGCAGTAAAATTTTTAAGAAATAAAAAACTTTTAGACTGATTATGCATAAAGAACCATTTAGACAAGTGCAATTAGTGATTAGAGATTTCTGGTGCAATATCCCATTTTCCATAACTGGATATAAAGGCTAAACGCAAGGTACAGGAAATTGGACCAGTGACTGAACCGGACAAGGTTAAGGGTTAATGGGTCAGACCAGAGTTAAACTGAGAGTCAGATTGGTGAAAAATAAAAAAATTAAAAATAACATTATTTAAATATATGTATATATTAATAAACAATCAATTGAAAAATAAGTGTTGGTGATAGGGCTTCACATGTCATATTTTCAATTCAAATTTAAATTTCAATTGAAAATTTTTTTATTGCTCCTCCAATTTCAAATTTTCCATTCAAATTTAAATTTCAATTGAAAATTTTTTATTGCTCCTCCAATTCAAATTTTCAATTCAAATGTGACATGCGAGAGTAGGTGATAGGCTTCGACGACAGGAGGTAGCAGACTTGCAGTGTGAGAAAATGTTAGTCCACTGCCACATGCAATCCCTCTCACTCTCTCTCTACCTCCAGCCGTGAGAAGATGTTAGCACTTAGTCCACTGCCACACACAAGTAAATGGCTTCTTCTTCCTCTCACTCAATTACTCACTCTCTCTTTCTCCAAGTTCAAAGATCTCAACTCAATGTTATTCTCACGACGAAAGATGTCGCTGTCGATGGGTTCTGTATGAGTCTGTGTGAAACTCACCTTTCGACCTGACCATGAACAGGATGCTTCAGACTGCTTACATCCCCGGGTTGGGAACTCTGAGACTCAGTATCCCAATCAATGTGTGTGGCCCTTCCACAAGCATATGTATAGAACATAAATGCCGCCTCTGGTGGGTTTAAATAGCGATGTTGGTGTGGATGGAATGATCATTAACTTGGCGACCTTGTTGGTAGGCACTATCACGAACCCTTTCAACAATGGGTACTTCCAGGGCCCGTTTGAAGCCGTCTCTACTTGTACCGAGGTGTTCGAAAGCCGCTCGGAGCAAAAGGGACACCCTTCTCCTTATTCTCTTCATCTCTCCTTCCTCCCCCTGACGCCGAACTTTTTTTAATGAACTCGGTCGACCCCTCAACTTAACGGGTCGACCAAGTTACTACCGGGTTATAGCGAGTTGATCCTAGTTGGACCGAGTCTTCATGACCTGGGTTCAACCCAAACTCGGACCGGATTGCCGGCTAAGTTGCCGGTTTCTGTCTTGACTCGGCCAATCCGGTCTAAGTTCCTATACATTGGCTAAACGAGTGACTAAAGACTAATTGAGGGTCCGGAGAATGAAAGAAAATGAAAAGAACGGTGAAAAATGTCATTTTCCAAATGTAAAAAAAGTGAGGGTAAATGATCATTTTGAAAAGTAAGGAACCAAAGTGACAATTTGAATTTGGGACTAAAGTGGAATTTCAAAATTTTGGGACCAAAATGTCATTTTTAAAATTTAAAGGTATTTTGGTAAATTAAGAAAAGTCAAATGGTATTTTGGTTAAAGTTTGACCAAAATATCATAAAGGTTGACGGGACACCAAAAGATTGAGAAAAATACACTAATTAGTAATTGAGGCCTAATTTAGGTCAAAATGACAAGAATAACCTTTATTAAAAGTTATTTAATAAATTATTCATTAAATACAATTATTTAAAATATCCAAAGGTCTCATATACCTTATTTCAAAACAAGGATAAATAGATCAAAAATTGTATAAAATTATAAAATTGACTCCAAGATTTTCAAAAGCAAGCCAAGTGATCTGGAATTCAGAATGAAAGCAAGGACCCAAAAAAAACCCTAAATTAGGGTTTGATTTCAAAAATTAATAATGAATCAGAATGACGAAAGAAAAATAATGGAAGTATAATATGAATTTTGGAAATTTTTAATGACCCTAAACAAGTCAAGTAATCGAGAATTCCTAAAAAGTATTTCCAGCACGTCAAGTAACTTTACGGTCAGATAAAGTAACTTTATCTGTATAAAGTGAATTGTAGGGTCTTTGATAATGCCACATGTCATCATCTAATAAAATGAGAAAAAGTAGACAATATATTATGATTATGGGGTAGAATATATCAAAGTAAAGTTACTTTATCAATCCAAACGAGTCTCACAATTAAACAACACATGTGCAGATTTTGTAAGATATTTTAAGATCTTTCTTAAAGCTGCTTATACAACCCAAAAGTTTCCTAACACAATGAAAGAAAAGAGAGGCGTTTCTTTTTCATCCAACTGGTTTGATCTAGACCACTGAGGGCTAAAGGTGGCATGATCTAGACCATTGAAGGATGGAAGGACCATTTTAGTCATTGGATCAAAGAAGAGAGTAAGATGAAATTTATTTCCATTGGATCACTTAAAGCTCTTCACCACCAGCCATATTGGTCGGCCAAACTAGAAAATGCGGAGGAAAAATCGAAATAGAGAAGAGAGAAAGAAAATGAAGAGAAAAAGAGAAGAGAGGTGGATCAAAGCAAGGAACAGGAAATTTGATCCCTAAATCATAGTTCTCTTCTAAACTCTTGTTGTAAGAATACTTCTATTCTCTCAATCCTCTCTTGGTTTGATGTTTAGTAAGAATGAAAAGAGGAGATATAGTTCCAAGTGATGAAAATTCAAGAAAACACAATATGGATTTCAGTAAGTGTAAATTTTGGTTGTTTTGATGTTGTTGTTTATGATCTTGGTTATAGTTGAGATTGTTGTTAAGTTTTGTGATTTTCAAAAGCAAGAACGCTAAGGGAAGGTGCTGCCCAAATTTCTAGAAAATGTTTAAAAGAATGATTTAAGGTTAAATCATGAATAAGGAACTAATTAGAGATGAAATTATAGTAGTTTATATAATGAAATGATCAAAAAGTAAATTTTCCAAAATTTATGGGATTTCTGGTCTGAACATGGAAATGAGAAGGAATTGGATTTTGATACTTTTGATGATTCCAATGAATTTAGAATGAAAAATTGTGTAGGTAGAAGTAAAAAACACGTTTGGAGACAATAGAATTGAATTTGACAAAATTAAGGGTTTATGGACGCTTAAAATTCAAAAGAGGTTTTATGCATTGCGATTGATAAGAGATCCCTTGTAATGTTGTATGTGCAAGTAATTGTACAAAGGGACCTCATGCTTAGGAGGACAATAAAGGTTTAAAGACAAGCAAAGTTAAACAAACAAAAGTTACTAACTTTTACATTAATATTATCATTGGTTTTTATTTATTTATTGTGCCATTTTGCATGTTATTTACGTGCTATGTGAACAAGTGAAGTTGTGCTTATGACATGCAATGGCTATATGTAAAATATTTTTAAAGTGCATCACAATGTGTTCATGCATAGTTAGATAAAAAATAAATGATAATATAAGTGTTAATGTATGTGTTAGTGACTTTTGCTATTAAGATTTCCAGAATCCAAGATTCTAACCTTCTAAGTCAAGGCTCAAGCAAAAATAAACCAAGGAGATGAAAGCCTAAGGTGAGAGATTTAACTTCAAAATGCCATGATATGCATGAATATGAAATTCAAAGTTTATAAATGTTACTTATGCCAAGTGTTGAAATTATTATATGATAAACATCTACACTCATAGTATGGACAATAGCTGCGTTTGGAAACATGTTGGGGAGCCCGTTTTGGCTCCCCAAACCCATTCTCACGCAAGCCGAGACAAAATTCCTCTCATATAAAGTACCTCGGAATCTGTGTCCGTTTTCCCAACGGGTTTCCAAACGAAGCAAATGACAATTAATTATATTAGAAATTCCAGTTAGTTATGTTGATTGGAAGCATGCATTCCAAATTCAAAATTGGTAAAGTTAAAAGTGGTTAAAAGGGTCCAACACCCTAATCAAACCACTAAGTTGAGATAACAATAAAACTGAGCAAATGGAATTCAATTAGCATGAGATTTTTCAAAAAAAAAAAAAAGTACTCATTCCAAGATTTAAAAAGAGCCAAAGTTTGTTGGATTTGGAGTTGTGTGCAAATGAACAAATGAACAGTGCTTTTCTCAAATTATTCTGTATTAATTGATCAAAAAATTGGATAAATTGATTTCCCTATAGTGAACTTAATAAGCTTTATTTATATACTTGAATCACTCACTTTTCAATTTTTATAGAATTATTTATGAATTTTTAAATTTGGCCAAAATATTGAAATATCAAGTAAACAATACCAATGAATAGTGACTTTAACAAAGTTTTAGAATTTCACTTGGTTAACTGATTATAAAGTATGGAATGCCCTAAAAGTGGTTTGTAATGAGTCTCTAATGCATGATAAAGTAAGCTAAGAGAGGTATTACACCTAGAACTCTAATGAGCACCTAAACTATTATTACACGTGTTAAGCACTCTAATACGTATTAATTAATATTCAAGATTACTATGTACTAACCTTTATTAGTATATAGCTTAATAACTGGTTACACTCTTTAGAAAATAATCCCATCTGGTTAACACGAAACCTTGAATTATATGATTGAGAGAATTTATTTCAATTACAAATGGTTGTAATGAAAAACTTTTTAGGGGACACATATTTTGATACGAAGCTTTATGTTTTCATTATAATAATATTTATAAGGATTAAGAAAATCATATATATCATGAGCTTAGAAAATATTTCTTAAATATTGTAACAAGGATATTGTTTGTTGAAGTCCCCAAAGCATTTTAACTTTTGAAATATACATTTCATTAAATGCAATTTCCTCTCTTAATGATAAGCAAAATTAAGGAGGTCAAATAATTTTTCTCATTTGTTAGAAGTATTTTTGAGATAATAAACACATTAATTATTATTTATGTTTCACAAAATGCTGTTAAGTGAAAGAGCTGTCAATAACAAGTTGCCCTAACAAAACATTATTTGCCACTCAAAAATGTGGTTCCGAGCTCAAAACCACATGCTTATGTGTGTGTTGAAAATTGGTTATACTCCCATAAATCCTTAATATAAAATATAGATAACCGATTTAAAAAGATTAATAAAATTAGTTATGTTAGTTATTTATAACATTATGTGTTGATTTTTCTAAAATATCATGACTACCATCAGATTGATTACAGTGATAATGACTAAGATAATTTAAGCCCCAAAGACGAATTGGTGTTGGTAGTTGGTGGTGATTATATCAGTGAGCATGAAGATGATGAATTTGCCATAATTGACAATAATGGGCCTCCAACAGACATGAGAGTCTGAGAAGATCTTAATGGGTCAAGGGTTTTTTTTCATGTTAGGTGGGACATATGCAAATTAGAAAGAGCTTGTTCTTGCAATAGATAACTATGTCATACTTGTAAGAGTGAAGTTGAGGCAAATTAAAAGTGAGCCAATAAGAGTGAAATTCAAATGTCAAAAGTGGTACCCATTTGTCTTATATGTCCAAATATTGGACAAATCCTGGGTTAGTAGTGAAGACATTATTATTTTAGCATAGTTGTAGTAGGTTTTTTAAGAACCCGAGGGTAACAGTGAGGTGGTTAATGACCTATTTAACGAGGAAGGTTTAAGAGGGTTGAAATATAAAGTTACAGGCATGAAGAAAGATGTGAAACTTAACTTAAAACCTTTTTTTTTTTTTGCTGAAATTGACTTAAACTAAATGTGAGCAAAAAGGTTAGTTATGGAAGAGATGGAAGGGAGTTACAATTATGAGTTCAATAATTTAGAAGTATATTTCAATAAGCTAAAGAAGTATAATCCATGATCAGATGTGTCTATTATACAAAAGAAATAGGCTCTTGAAAATGGTAAAAGGGTGTTCGGCAAAATGTATATATGCTTCCATGCTTCAAATGTAACAAGTTTATTAGCTTTAATGGTTACTTTGTTATTTTACTTTGGTAGAGAAATGTAATGGCTCTGTTGTGTTGAAGCATGTCTCATTTTTATTAGTAGTCACTTACCCACTCAACTTATATAGCCATGTTATGTGTTTATGGTTTTTATTAATTAGTTTTCAAATTTTTTTGTTAAGTTTTTTTATTTTTTATTTTTTGTAACACAGATTGGGTGGAAAGGCACAATGCCAACCCATCCTTAGGGTAGATGGAACCTTTCTAAAAGGAAACATTAAAGGCAATTTGCTAAGAACTATAGGGCTTGATGCAAATGGGGCTATGATCGAGTAAATAACTTTACTATCAAATGGACTGGATCAAATTGGAAAATGGAAAGATTTGTACAAATTATACCTTTTGTCACCACTTTGAGGAAAATCATTAGGTATGATTATGTTAGATACATATGACTCGTTTAGTGAAATGGTATCTCTCAAAAAAGCATGTTTTTACTACCGAACAAAGAAAATATTTTGTTTCCTACAGCTATATGATTATACAGAGGGAAAACAATATCAACTGGAGATGGTTTTTTGAATGACTAAAAAAATCTTTAGATCTAGAAAATGAACAATTTGTACTATCATAATAAACAAGTATAAGGTTTCATTTCTTGTGAAGTCAAGAAATTTTTTGTTTATAGCTGATTGTTCAAGATTAATGCATTGATTGTAATTCATATATATGTTGGGATTGCATGTGACAGTCTCAAAAGTGTTACCAAAGGCTACTCATAGAGTATGTGTGATAAGTCCATATTTTTCATGAAGAAAATGGCACCTAATGTTGATCTTTTGTGAGCTTAAGTGAGTCAATATGTGTTAATAAGAGGTTAAAAGGGTTAATGCTAAATTTGAGATGTGTCTTGAATTATTATTTCAAATACACAAGATTATATCATGTTTATGTTAATATGTAGGATATTGGACACTGGACATAATGCTGAGGGATTAAAGCTTCTCTGTGACACATGCTTCAGCCAACAGGTTTTTTTGGCTGAAGCCAACGGGTTCCAGATGCACTCTGTGCCACATGCTTCGGCCAACAATTTTCTTGGTTGAAGCCAATGAAGCCCATATGCTCTCTATGCCACATGCTTCAGCCAACAAGTTTCTTGGCTGAAGCTAACAACGTCTGATGTCCATACAGCTACAGTAAAACACGTGGGAAACTAATTGAACAGGAGTGGGTAACAGAATTAGTTGGAAAACTAGTTGGAAACTAACCGGGGAACAGTGGAGAAGGTTGCAATCTTTTACCCAATCCATTTTATCCAAAAACATCATTCTTAGACCCAGCAGATTGGGACCACGAGAGACATCACGAGGCAGCAGAGATCTCTGAAAACAGCCCCATCTCTTCCATCTCCATTCATCTCCTACATCAATTCATCCATCTGCAGAGATCTTTGTAGCTTCCACCACTCCGTTCATCCTTCCAAAATCACCACCATCATGCGTTTGGGAGAGAGAGCCTGCAGATCCATGCTCATGAGCTGAACTTGGTCCTCCTCGTGTCAGATTTGTCATCATGAGAAGCGATCGCTTCTCTCCATCTCTGCATCACCGTCCCTGATGTCTATTTCTTTTAGCAAATGATTTTTCACTGATTCATCACCAGCTCCACTCAGTTCAGCATCTATGGCTCTCTCATTTTTGCCTGATTTCAACTCGTCATTTTTGCTCCAGCTGATATTCTGGTTGATCACTCCTGGCTGCTGCAGTTCCAGGCCATCACCGTCATCATCATCTCAGCCAGCGCCATCGCCCCATCTGCTTCAGCCTGTTGCTTTAACAAAGACCTACTTCCTTCCTTATTTTAAACTGTCACCGTCTCCCTCATTCAGTTCTTGCTTCCATTTTCATTACCTCCACTTAACTACGCCACTATCACGCTTCAGACGAGAGATTCACAGATTCGCGGATTAAGCTTGCAGTCCTCACAGCGTGATCTCATCTTCCACTCCTCACGTCATGGCAGATCCTGGAAGGTGGAACAACTTCATTGCTGCTGTTCTCATTTCCATGTCCAGCTGATTCTTCCTTTGCTCTCCCAGGAGTTTGATCGAGCCTGAGATTCAAGTTAAAAAGGGAGTCCTCTATGTCCTATAAACGCTTCTCATATATGCATGTTTTCATAGTAAATGTATAAGTTTCTATGCAGATTCGTACGTTATTTCAGCACTCGTTCTCTTTATTATCTTGCACAACGGGGATGGATTGTATGAGTTCAGAGATTACCTTCTTGATTTAGATTAGTCTCATTTAATCTTGGCATGATATTGTTTTAGATTGGATGTGGTAAATGATACATTGAGCATGTTGATCAACACTGCTTTTGGAAGTGGCTGATAATTAGAATGCATATCTGTTTGTGAGATAATGAGGGAGGTAATTCATTTATGGATGCAAGGGATTTATATAAAAAAGGGGAGTGGAAATCAGTGAAGGCAGAGTTACAATTCCTGGGAGATATTTCTATTATCAATTCATTCTCTTAATCACACTTTGCTATCTTTTAATCTGATTGATAAGGAAACAAAATAAATAATAGTGTAGGTAATTCAAATCATTGAAAGAAACAATTTCATCTTTTAATTTGCTGAGATAAATTGCTAACTAATTACTAAGAGGTACTCAAGCTCCTCAGAGATCGACCTTTGGGTTGTGCCACTAATTGCATAATCTTGAGTATTAAATTTGACCTCAAAGCGACTAGAGATCAAAATTTTGGCGCCGTTGCCGGGGAGCTTGTCTCATTTGTTTTTAGTTAGTAATTCTTTTCCATACATTGGTTATTTTTCTATAAAACAAAAAAATATATATAATTGGTTTGTTGTTGTTTTCTTTCTAGCAATTACAGTAGCGATATTTTTACTAGGTAGTGCTAGATTTCATCTTGCTAGGGATTTTTTTTTTCAGATCTATGAATTTCTGCTGAAATTTAACTGGCTTGTAATTTGGGTATTTGGTTGTGATTGGAAATTGTCGCCAGAATTTGTGAGAAGTTGTGGATAATATCTTGTTGTATCATTGTTCTTCTGGATCTGAGTTGGTTAAAACTGGACATTGGAAGCCGTATTTTTGCATCCCACACGCTCACTTATCATATAGATTGCTCTTGATCTCTAACATCAGTGCATACTTCATATCTTGAAGTTGGAATCTTGTGTACACATTTTGCTGCAGTTTTACACCCCAGTTTCTTTTGCTGCTGAAACTTGGTTGAAAAAGTAGTAACTGTTCTATCATTAAAATTGCTTTAGCAGAAGAAAACAAGTTTTTAAACTGAACTTGATGTGCTTTGTTTACATCTTGAATACAGCAATCAACTTTGTGGTTTTGGGGAATTGCAAACTGATTGCTGAATTTTGTGAACAATCCTATATTGCTGGAACTAGGAGTTATTCACTGTTTTGAAGTGTTTTGAGAGTGCTTGATTGTTGTTGTGAATCCTTGTTCTACATAGATTGGTTTGACATGAATTAGAGTTGTTCTGAAACAGAAAATTACAAAAACAAATGTGGTTTTCACTGCTGTGACATCAAGTGTGAATGCTCGTGAGAAAAGAATTTTTAAAAATTTTCAATGCTTCAAGACAAATAGCTACTGGTTTGCTCTTACTGGAAAACCATTCATGTGACACTCTTTAATTTACCCCTTAGCTTCATTACAAAGTGAATTAGAATCAAAAGGAAGCCTCATTATGATCAAAGGGTCCAAAAGTTTCAATTTGAAAACTTTCAAGTTTTGAAAGTTACTATTCACTAGTTTTAGGACGAACTTTGAAAATTCATAACTAATTGTAGAAAAATCGAAATTGAGTGCTTCCAATTTTTATTTGAAGCTTGTAATTCCTTTACAAGGGAAAAATACTCCTTGAGTCATTTACTTGCCCAAATGATACAGTTTAATTCGTAAACATGTACTGTACACTTGGTCATTTTTCTATTTTTCCCAGGTTTTTCAGTGATTTTCTTTAAACTTTGGAACTTAATAACTTCCTGTAAAAAACTCCAAATTTAGTGTTCTTTGACTTGATAAAAAGCTTGCAATACAAACTATTTTTCTGTAAAATTTCATTCCATTTGGAGTTCATTTGCTCTATTTCTGGTCAGCCCAAAATTACGGGTTTGGTTGACTTGACTTCAACATTTCATTAAGTTTTCCAATCTCCAAACTTTTCCAAATGAAATCCTAACTTCTACTTCTTCCTTAACCTTGTTTAATCATGCAATTGGAGTTCCTTAACTAGCATATACCAACCATAGGTGCATATGTTTACATCACATATTACATGCCATACATAAATTCTCAAATAGCATGATATTGCATCATAATCTCATTAACAAAATCTCATCAAATTCCATACTTCAAGCTTCATACATTTTCTCTTTTCCTTTTGATGAACTTGTAC
>JANTPZ010097562.1:0-14532 GCA_025593235.1 Vachellia pachyceras
ACAGCATTTAGATAAAGATATTTCCCATATATAAGCCCACATCTGTTGTTAAGGGTGAGAAATTCATTATGCTCTTCTGTAAATTATCCAATGTATCTAGCGAGGAATTAAACAACTTGACCTATATATAAATAATGTAAATTGTTAAGATCCAAGAGAATGATATAGTTAATATGGAAATATTATGCATTTTCTTATTATATATCCTGAAGATTATATGCATATTTAAGAAAATGTAATGAATGCTAACTAATCAAAAACATTGATAAGTGATTATCATAAGATGTAGAAATTTTGCTAGACGAAATTTCTTTTATATAAGGTTAAAGTATACTTTTAGTCCTTTATATTTACGTCAGGTTTCACTTTAGTCCTTTATATTTGCATCAGATTTAACTTTAATGCTTTAAGTGTAAAACCATCCCTACTAAGAAGAACTTTAAAATGGACAATAATATGACCCCCGAAGTGTAATGCCTCCCAAAAAAACAGAGACTTGGAAACCAAGAAAGAGCAAGACAATGTTGAATATTACCGAGGGAGGGTACAAGAATTAGGCTGCCATCTATATTTCTGATAGAAACTGTCTGAGCGTCCATTTTTCTGACAATCAAATTCTTGTTCAATGAAACGACAATTTGAAGCTTTGTAGAGAGGATAAGTGTCATCATAAACCCATCTTCCTTCACACATATCACACTTTCTTCTCACTACTGATCCTCATGATGAGTCATTATCAGGATGACGACGATGATCTTTTGTTCTCTCCTTCCATTGTCCAAGCACTGCCACTGCGTTGCACTTGGAAAGGTTTAATATTGTCATTGGAACAATGAAGAAGATAACATAAGTAGGAAATGAGCCCATTTAGGGTTTTTAGGACAAAAGATTGAATTAAGGGCTTTGATTAATGTGAAGATGTGTAGTGGGAAAACTGAGAATGAATTCTTTCTTTTATATGCAGGTGTAGCTCCAAGCATGGAGGAGGAATGAGGGTATAGTTGTTTAGTTTGTTTGAATACGTACACTTCAAGACAAAGAACACACCACTTTCCAATTTATTGCCATGTAAACAAGTTTCTTTTTACTTGCCTCTTGTTTTCTTTCTCTTGGTAGAACATGTTTGGTACCATCAACATGCATTGATCCTAATAACTAGGGCTTTAACAGTTTAAATACGATGCCTTGAGTTCAAATCCCTATAAATACACAAAAACTTCTTTAAGGGTTACCCCCAATTAGATATGATAATACTTAAATATAACCTAATCAGATGGACATATAAAAAATATGAACATATTTGGTACCAAAAGTATTTATTTGATAATGGTCAAGTGTTCAAGGTCTCTGTTAATAAACTTCAGATATCTTTTATTACTGTAGCACACTTTTTTATCCTAGGAAAATTAATCATTTAATCTCCAAAATTTTAATTAGATTGTAACCTAGTCACTAAAATTTTTAACTCATTACAATTTAATCTCTATAGTTTTACTTTGGTTGAAATTCATTCCCTAAACTTTGAATCATCCCTATAATCTTAGTTAATAAACAATTAGTCTGTAAGTTTTAAAAAAAAAAGACTTTAATCCTTATAATTCCTTTCTAAATGTTGGGACCGACATATTTTATATGATTAAAATATAAAGACTAAGTTATAATAAGTTAAAGTTCAGTGATTAAATTTCAATAAACTCAAAATTATCAAAGCTAAGTTATACCAAATTAAAGTTTAGGGATTATATTACAACTGAGTTAAAATTGTGAAGATTCAACAACTAAACTTCCCTATTATTTATTTTAACTTTTATATAATAAAAAAACTCTTATATACCATCTCTCGAACTCTTTGGTTGTGATTTGAAAATTTGAAGTGCGAATTCATTATTTGACAATCATTTGTAAAACGGAACTCTCTCTCTCTCTCTCTTGACAATATTCTTATCTTGCAATATCATCCATATATATATATATATATATATATGTTTCAGTGAGGGGTCTTTTTCGTAAATCGTCTCTGTTAAGTCTCAAAATATATTACCTATCTAAACCTAAACATCTATAATCTAATTACAGTTTGTAACCTTGTGTGAAAATATATTAACAAAACAATTAGGAAGAAAACTAATTATATAGCTAATTATTTTACTGAAAAGTGTTTGTTTGAAACCACTTTATATCAGTGACGTAAAGTTCACTATATTTCCCACCAGCTCTTATTGCTTCTTGTCTCAAGATTTTTCTTTTTATTTAATTTCCATTTTGTGTATAATATTATATATATATATATATATATATATATGGATGGCAAGTCCATTTCAGTCCGTTAAAAATGTAATTTTCTGGTATATATTGGATAAATTCCCTTTCAAGTAAATGGCTTTGAAATGAAGAAAGTGAACGGACATATCAGCAAATATATCGTTATAGTGAATCTTTGAAGTGTTCACTTTAACTAATCTGAAAAGTTATCCACAACAAAGAGATAATCTGATTTTTGAAGTGATTGATTATAGATGATTAATAGTTATGTAGAAACAAATTAATGGCATCATTTCGAAATTGAACGGATAAAATTTTCAATTGAATATTGATCCCAATTTTGATTTTTTTTTAAATGTTTGGGATCTAATTTTAGTTTAGAATTTAGCCCTTCCATAATGTGAAAACTAGTGGCTCCAGTCGTCCGTGGGTTCAGCTGGTGAAGGTATTGGACACTCTCACCAAAGGGAGAGGGTTCGATACCGGGGAAGGTCACTTTGTTGTGGCTCCAGTCGCAGCGCTTGGGGAGGCATCCTAACTCCTGGGTGCTTAGGTAAACGCCTGAGAGTAATTGACGGCTCGCCCTGCCCAACATTGGTATGACCTAAGAGGAAGGGAGATTTCGCCCTGCCCTTGACTTGTGGGTAAGCCCAACCCCCTGCCTAAAATTTTCGTATAAAAAAAATGTGAAAACTAGTTTTATTTTAGAATCAGCCAATTCATGTCATTTTAAATTTTTTAATGTTGTCCATTATTAAAAATATAAATAACATATATTTTCATTTTAGATAGTGATTTTTATTGCACTATATAAACCATCCATCAAATAAAAAGAAAAAAGGGAAATCGCCACCATGAGATTCTAAAAAATGATTATAATAATAAAAAGATTTAATAATAAGTGATCAATATGGATCTGCTATTATTTTCTATATTAAAACTTGATATTGTACACTTATCGCTTATTTATTGTGAACTTTTTAATGATTATATTAATTTCTCACCAATCATAATGATTCTATTAAAAGAGGCCTACTATTATTCGTCTAGCATAAATATAATATTAGATTACTATAGCAAGCGATTAAGCTTTTAGAGATATAATAAGTGATGATTGATTATGATCTTAGAGTATATCCAATCATGAAGCAAAATTGCAATCCTATTGCATGTGTGTAAATTGAGCCACTTGAGCAATTATTTTCTACAATCATATATGCATTTTCCTTTGACGCAGTTGGTTGAAATTGTGACCATATATACATATATATATATATATGAATGTATTTCTATATATATGTATAAATTAAATTAAAGGCTCATCATATGATGTGATTGGGTGGTTACAAATGTATTTATATGCATTTTCCTTTGATGCAATTGGTTGAAAATGCAACACATTTTGACATTACAGCCATCACTTTTTCCCACTTGTGCTACTCAACCCCACACACACACAACCAATACAAAAGAAAGAAAGCACAAATAAACTCAATCTAAAAGCATTTACACATTAACGGTGAAATCTACTTTTTATAATATATAGTTTATGGTTTATAAAATAATTATGTGAGAAGAGTTTTATCTCAACTTACATGAATGTGCTTTTGTAACGATAATGCAAATATGGCTCATATATACACTGGCGGATCTACATTGGTTTCACCGAGTTCAGCCGCACCCCCTGATTTTCAGAAAATTAGGTATATATTAGTATTATGTTATTTATTTTGCACCCACTCATTTGCTAATTTTAAACCCACTAAATTTTTACTCAAATTCTTCTTAAAAGATATTAAAAATAAGTCTAACATATCTTCTCAAAAAATAGTTTTCACCTCTAAGTCAAGGTCCTGAGTCCACCACTACAGTATATACACACACCCTCCCTATGACCCAAAATATACGTGGTTGTAACTATTTCGCTATAATTAAAAAAATGGTAGTTAACCCATTGAATTTTTCTTAAATTCAAAATGATTTTTAACTTTAATCATATTAAATGAGGTTTTGAATGTGAGTGAAATATATAAAGAGACACATTTAATTATTAATTATAAGGTAAAATTGACAAGTAAACATTAATTATGCTTCAAATAATTTAAATCATTGATCAAAATATTTTTCATGAAGTGACCCAAGGAGTACCCTCTATATCCAAAATTTGACATACACAAACATGCATGTATATATATCCAAGATTCCATTAACTTAAAAATGCAACCCATTTCATGATTATTATATTTTCTCTGCAAAATTCAAAGTCATTCTCTTTAAATGAGAACAAATGTAACCAAAAGGGTATAAGAATCTAAGGTCATACACACACATATACATATGACTCGTTTGAGAAAGCGGTAGAAAAGTATTTTTATGTAAGTCGAGACAAATATGTGAAAAAGATTATCTCGTTTTAAAAAAAATACTGTTGAACGTATGTTTTGAACCATCAAACACTGAATCAAATAGGCACATAGCCTCAGGTCCATATATATATATATATAGCCTCTATATATATATATCCGTCTACCTATCTACCTATCTATGTCTCCCCGCGTATATATCCGCACTCATAAGCTTGCAAGTTGATTTAGCATCAATAATTTCCTATATTATTATTCCTCCCACCACATGCATCAATATTATCACATGTTGATGAGGAGTCTATAAAAGTGTATAAACAATATTCATTATGTAATAATTCATTGTGTATTTCTTTTGACCGTCTTAAGATGAATCTGGATCACACATTCACTTGCTTATGTGTGTGTGTGTGTCCTACTATATGATTGTACAGTTGAAAAAGCAAATTCAATTATTGCTTCCTGCCTTCACCATTCAATGTATACCATTGATGGTGTAAACTAATCAAACTTAATTATATTATCACTAATGATATATAGCAAGTTATTAAATTCAAAATATTTGAATTTCATTTATAATTTTCTTAAAACTACTTCAAGCTATTAAATAGTTTGGACAGTATTTTTCGGATGACGTTTTAATGTTGTTCTTCCATGATGATACTATGGTACGTTAATTTTGCTTGAATATTAATATTATTGGTAGGACAAAAAAAATAAAAATAATAAATATGATAAAGTATAGATGGGAACGAGACAAAAAATATTCTTTCAATTGTTGTTCATCACGGCAATGAGAAGTGCCCTGGATTGGATAAAGCCTTGTTTGGTAGTTATCGTATGGGATAATTATATATATATATATATAAAGGGCTTGTTTGGGGAGGCCGTTTGCCTCCCCAAAATCCATTCATACGCTTACCGAGATAAAATTCCTCTCACATATTTACCTCTGAATCTGTGATCGTTCTCCCAACGAATTATCCAAACAAGCCCAAAGTATTATGGGGATGCATGAGGGAAACAAATCTCAATTAGAAACTTGGTAATAATTGAATTTCATATTAATAGTATTGCATATCAAATAATTATATTTAATTTTAAAAAATAAAATTTTAGGATATATCTAGTACAGCAGAAAAACACATTTCTGTGATTGTTTTAATTGGCTAGTGGTTGGTTCAAACATTGTCGGCAATTTTGTTCTTTTGCTACCAGTGGTTACAATAAAACAATGACACATATCCAAATATATATAAGTGAAAAATTATCTCTAATTAACAAAAAAAAGTTCGGGAATAAAAAGATTTCTATGTTGAATAATTTGTGTATTAACAATCAATCTCAATATCAATAGTTCAATACCACTATTAAATATAAAGTTTATTACAAATCCAACCATTCATAAACTGTAAGTAATATGAATTACGAATCTTTCTGACTTGCATACAATAATGAAGCCCACTTAAATTTTATTGTCTATTGATTTGATCCAACAATGAGGATGTATATAAGGAACATTTTACCATCATCACAATGGCTTTAAATGCTAAATATATAAAACTTCAAACCATACATCTATTTCTAGCTATTTTTATATGACTCAATCTTTATCTACAACTACTTGTGAGGTCTTCTTACGTCGGTTTATAAGGGACCTTTACACGTCGGTCGGCGAAAGCTTTTCAAAGAATAAGGTTGTAAAGAATCTCGTTCCACGTATCGGGAACGCCGGCAAGGCACCAATGGCTACAATCCATTCCCATTTCTCCGGCGAGTCCATAGATGGAAGGATGTGCATCTTTTCTAAGAAGTGAGAGGTTTGTGATGTCGAGCAGAGTCACCGGTCTCTTCATCTTTTGGAGCACGCTCTTTATCACTGCCACGGCCTCCGGCGAGCCTCCTGGATATGTTGTTCCAGAAAGAGGTATTTGTTGTTTCAGGCATCCCTTGGCTCTTGGTTCACCCCACAAACTAGCACTGAAGGGGGGAAAGGAACAGTTTGATAAAACTAAGGTAAGTCTTGACTCTTTCACAATTCATAAAAATCAACACATTTCCACTTTAAAAATTGTAAAAACATTGAAAAAATCATGAAGAAGTCATAGGTATATATAAAAATTAATTACTTATAAGTCCCTAAAAATGCATTAATCCACAAGTAAATAAATGAAACACTCATGTATAAATCACACATAATTCGAGAAAACAGGGTTACTAAAATATAAATATGTTATGAAATACAACACAATCAATTCATCTAAAACTCTTGATCAGATTTTTTGGTCTAACCGACTCATTCAAGTTGAATTTTGATACCATGCAAATTACAAGTCCTCCTCTAATATTAGTAATTAATTGATTGATTGCCATGGGTGGGATGAGCAATTGTATGTATATGTAAAATTGCCTAATAACATGATATATAGAAGGAAATGAAAGATTAATGTAGAGTAAGTGGGGACTGACTTGTAGTGAGAAGGAGAAATGCCTTGAAAGAAGACTTTGACTTTGGAAGGATCAATGTTGGCATCAACCCATTTGCTCCACGTGGTGAGTGCCATCTCAAAAGCCTTCATTCGATCCATGTCTCTCTTAATCTCATTCCCCACTCCTATGTAATCCCATCTGATCCATAGTTTTATTAAATATAAGGTTAATTGTGTGATTTTATCAATGAAGTTTTTCATAATAAGTGACCATTAAATTGGTTTAAACATTCATCTTTTTTTTTCATGGGATCCATTTAATTGCTCTCACTCTAGCTTCATGTCGGATGTTCGGATCAATTTAATGGAGTTGCTAGAGTTGCATCAGTTTCAAAAGGCTGTGTCTACTTTTACACACGTTTCAAAACATAATTACACTGTACACTCTTTTGGTAAAAAGTAGTTAATGAAGGTGACTTACGGTTGAGTAGGTCCCCGACGGTACCACCAATGCCAAGTGTTGAAGACAAGCATATCGATGCCTCTCCACAGCTTGGAGCTTTCAATGGAATCAAGCTTCAACACTCTTCCAATCTCCTCTCTCACTACGTCCACCAAATACACGTTCCTGTCCACCATCACTCTTACTTTGTACTCCTGCATCCATCCACACCCTTATTTCATAAAAAAAATACCATGAATCGATTATTTGATCGTTAAATGCATGTTTTTAAATAATTTTACTCTCTAAATTTACAATTTTCTCTTAAAAACATCTCTATTTAGGAAATTCAAAGTCAATGAACTTGTAATCAAATAGCATGGGAACTCTTTTATAACTGAAAGCTTATAGGTTTGATCTACTTGTAATCTCATACCGTTAATGCACAACCCTCTAATTTTCAAAAAGAAAAAAAATTCAACGTATATATATATATATATGTTATTAATAACTAAAATAATAGAGTTTTATTTTTTAGTCATTGATGTGAAGAAAATCCCATTTAAAGTTATATGGATATATGTTCATGTAATGCAAATAAATATACAAATGTATGCTATATATAACTAGTATTTTTTATCCATCTTGATTTGAGGGTTGACACCATATATATGTATCAATTAATTATATTTCTTAAAATTAACAAATAGGACACGTATTCATAATTATAATAAAAGATTGAGAGGATTGGAAACCATATATAGAGAGAGTCACAACTCACAAACAAGTATTACCAAAAAAAAAAAGAGGGCCACCATATATACTTCCATATTTACACTTGTTTATTATTTTGTCCTATCCTCTAAACACAGGCTACACCAACCGACATTTTTTTGTTCATTTTGGAGAGGTAAAAAAAGATTCCTTTCTTTTTATTTTATGTACAACACTGACAAAACAATCATGAACAGTGGGAAGGGTTAATATTACTTAATATATAAGATGATATTAAATCCTCAAGGGAATAAAATCACATGACATCATGGGTGTATTAGTAGTATATAATACTCCTTCAACTCTCAGTATTAGAGTGATTTAACTAACTTGGGTGGAGCAAAGAGCCTATATAAATTACTTAATTGTAACAAATATAATATGATCTCTCTAAAATACATTTGTTTAACATTAATTTTACATAAATAAGTTTATAAAAAATGGTAAAAATTAGTGATAAAATAAATAGATGCATTAGTATATTTACGATCAAAACCCATATCATATTTAGCTTCTATAATTTGGACCCCATGAGTAGTAATTAAACTAAAGAATTAAACATAATGAAAATGATTAAAAATATAAATATAATTACCGTGAAAGTAAAAATAGAAACAGATCCAACTCGTGTCAAGGTGTAATGAGAGTTAGGGACTGAAGAATGAAGCATGCAAGTCAAAGACTGCCATTGGTTGAGGCTCAATGAATCTCCCACGAACATTATGCTCTTTCCCATCATCCTCCTCAAGAAATCCCTCCCATTGAATCTGTTCATTTCAAAAACTTATATATTGCAGGTCAAAATATAACAATTAACACACACACACATCAGAAAGTTACCACCTTTTTCCATTATTCCCACCAATCAAAAGACAATGAATTGAAATACAATGTACCCATATATATGCTATATATATATATATGGAATCAGCTTTCTGTTTGAGTATATCAATTTTGGTAAAACAAAACCAAAGTTATGAAGGAATTGAACTGGCGTTGCGTTACGTGGATGAAGTGAATTAATGGAAGTACTGTATTAAATGCATTATTATTACTTGGTTTGGCATTCTAAATGAATATCAAAGTAAAGAAATTAAGGCAGAGGATGGAGAAGGAAATAAATATAAGTGTGCTTGGTTGGTATATGGTGCTTGACTTTCTAACTCCTCCTTTAATTAATTGTCTCCCCTTAATCACAAATTAATACTATCTTTTCATGTTATAACTTGTATGCTACTCCCTTCAAACCCCTTCCTACAAGATACGTATAATTAGTTCCTAAGGATTAAAAAATATATAATTAATTGTAACTAGATTGATAAATATGTCAAAAATATAATATATTTTCACAAAAAAGCTCATTTAATAATTGATTTCTGGCTATTAATAAGAGATGGTATTAATAAATATTGATTTTTATATAAAATATGAGTCACTTTCGATTATTTTACTCAAGTCAAAGGAAAGTGGTTAGTTTATTAAATCTGTATTAAATCTAAAAAAAATATAACTTTGCTGATATTTAATTTCATATGTCTCACATTCCTCCTCTTTACCGATAATCTAATATATGTACCACCAATAAATAGGGTAAAATTTAACAGTGATAATCAATAACTTTCTGGATGGCTAGCTTATATTAGAAGCTAAGAATTTCTTCCAAAATGTGCAACCTATATTTGAAGAAGGAATTAAATTTAAAAAATAATTTAATAAATTCCCTAGATAGAGAAGAGGTTGTTATTTTTTTTCTATAAATAATAAAACAAAAATACTAAAAAAATTCTCTTTCCACTTACAAAAGGACATGAGGGAATAGTATGCAGTGTGATATCATTAAAAGTCTAGGACAGGGAGGGAATAAAAAGTAAAGAGTAGGGGCAGGAGAGAGAGAGAGAGGTTATATATGGCACCGACAATATTCACAAGGAAAGGCAAGAATGAGGTGCGGCGCAGTAAGAATCTAATGCGACGCAACAACTCATGAATCCATACAACTGTCAGTGCTCATTGGTCGCCTAAATGCCGTCACGTGAAACTTTTCTTCTCTCTTTCATTACTTTACTGCTCCACAGCAAAACATTCCCAAAACTCCACTCAGTTTTTCCCGCCCTTTATTTATTTATTAATATATTCGTTAATTTATACATAACCCTTTTTAATTTTTTTATATTTACAGAATAAACTTGTAATTATTTATTTTTTAAATATTTTACTACAAAAATTGATATAATAGAAATTTTATTATATGAGTGTTATTTAATATAATATATATTTTTAAGGTTAAGGGTTTGTTTGAGAACCAGATTTAAAACCTAGGTTTCACAGATTTCGAGGTAAAATCTAGATTTTGAAAAGTGATTTATGTTTGAAAAGTTATAACTTTTACGGATTTCAAGGCAAAAAGTGAGTAAGAAAGAGGAAAGTAAGAAAGAGAAAGAAAGAAAAAATAGGAAAGAGAAAAGAGGAAAAAGTAGAAAAGAGAAAGTAGGAAAAAAAAAACCTAGAAAACCTAGGTTTCAAACAAGCAATAAATTACATTAGTATGGTACATTTTTTTAATAAAATACTATGCATCGAGAGACAATATAAATAAATAAACATTAACAGATAATCATGTTATAAAAAATAACATATACTAATTATGTGGGTGTAAATCACTTAATTATTTTAAATAACCAAATAATGTTATTATGAAAAGATTATTGGTTTAGTGTGAGATGAGATGAATTAATGATGATTTTAAAAAAATGTTCAAAGACAAATTAACATTAACATCCCCCGAATGTTATTCATGATGAAGACAAAATTGTCAAAATCTAATAAGTGCTTGTACAACTCATTGAAAAAGTGATTTTGCAAATTTAAAAAAAAAAATAAAAAGTTGCCTTTTGAATCTAGGTGATTTCTAAATATATGCACTAAAATTATAAAAAGACAAAAAATGCAATTTTGAAGCTTTGATTTTGGACAGCGTTAGCATTTCAATTTGATCCTTAATTTATAAACATATTTAATTCCATTTATTATGTACCAAAAAAATTGATTTATTAATATTGGGAAGTGGTTGGTGGAGGAGGAGGGAGGAGGTTACCTGAGTAAGTTGCAGGCGAGGGGCTGCCATCTGTAATGGGTATATATCCGATCAGGGCGGCCATTCCTCCCGCAGCTGAACTCGCGCCGCGCAAACTGACACGTGGACTCTTCGTACAACGGATACGACCGGTCCCTCACCCACCGCCCCCGAAACAGATCGCACCTCCCTCCGACCCGACCGGAATACCCTTCCCCCTTACCCGCCCCAACCACCAGAACCACCACGAGCACAAGCACAGTGCAAGAAGGTGAAGATGAAGCAGACGACGGCGACAAACTGTATCGAAGCCGCGTAACCATTTCTCTGAAACTCACCGTACTCTCTCTCTCTCTCTAAGCTTTGCCCCCGAAAGGAAGAGAGAGAATGTTATGGCAATGAGGCCAAGGAGGAGGAGGAAGAAGAAGATATGTGTGTGTTGTGCGTCTATGTGCCTCGCGGCATTTCAGAGGGAAGGCTTTACTCTCATATATATATATATATAGAGGGGGGGGAGAGACTCGCGGGGGTGCGGGTGCTGGTGCTGGTGCCTGCATGGGTCCTTTTTCTTTTTCTGCCTCACTAATTGTATAATTTTGGTAAAGTTGTTGGTTATTTTCAAAAACAATTTAAAAAAAATAAAAATTACTGACTTCATAATTGTCTCAGGAGAAAAAGGAGACTGAGATATTGAAGAAAATATACCCTTCAGAAATGCAGTAGAGTAGTATTTTTACACAAAGTGAGGTAAATATGTGGATGAGATTATCTCGTTTTACGAAAAAAACACTGTTGAACGTTTGTTGGCTTTTGAAAACGTTATTCCAAAACAAGCCCAATGTGTTCTTAGATTGAACGAGAGCAGTACGGAAATAAACTAGTAACCCATAAGAGAATGTGATGTTTGAAAACGCGATGAAGAAGTACTTTTATATAAGTCGAGTTAAATATATGAAAGATATTATCTTGTTTTACTGAAAATACTATTGAATAGACCTTTAGACTCCCAAAAATTGTTGTCAAACGACAGCCAATAATAGAATTAGATATAATCATAATATAGTGGAATTTATATTTCTAAAATAGATCCAATGTTAGACAATATAATGATATGTTTATCATGACATTAGAAAAATGCCTCGGATAAAACTTCTCTCATTTAATCATCTTATAAATCGTAAATCAAAAAAATATCATCCACCGCTAATCGAAAGGACATTATATATATCAAATCTGAGATTAAGGTTCAGTTAAATGTTTTGAAAAAAAACAATGATATGTTTAAAAAATAATAATTTTTTTCCTTTTGTTATGTAAAATTAGGGAATGAGCAGGAAGTATATCTTCCTATGTTTCATGGCTTAAGCTCTGCTTCTTCTTCTTCTTCTTTTTTTGTCCGGGAGGCTTAAGCTCTACCCTCTCATACTTGAGATTGACATTAATTATCTAGTTTTTATTTTATAAAAGAATTATTTCAAAGAAAACTTTATATTTTTTCCTTAAGTATGATTTTTTAAAATGACCATTCAAACAATATTTCAGTTTATCCTTTTCAAAACTTGTTCTAGAATACAATTTTATTAGACTCTTTTAAAATGATCTAAAACAGAATTAAATGAAACCTTAATTACATATTCAAATAGTTCTTTTCGTTCACAATGATTTGGATTTAATTTGTCTAAATGCAAATATGCACTTTAACCATTTTTTTTGTTATATGCTTCGAGATTTTAAGCTAAGCACTAGATTTTGATATCATGTAACATATTGACAGTAATACCTATAAATAAAGAGTAATCAGTTCAACCTATTCTTAAAGATATTATCATTTGAAGCTATCCCGTAATTACTGGTTAATAAAGATATGACACTCCTTAAGATTAAATGAATTTTTTATGCAGTAAAAGGGTGTGCCGTACAACCAAAAATAAAAAAAAACACAGCAAGGTTTAAAAACCAAAGAAAGAGAAAGGTGCTTGAAAGCTTAGATCTACAAAAAAAAATAGAATTGAAACATTTTCATTCGATAGAGTACAGATGATGTGACATCCATAAAATATATAAATATTTCTCATTTTTAAAACGTTGTAATTAAACGTGTTAGCGGGAGCTTAATGCACAATTAAGAAAGGACAACTCTCAAAATTTGTTGTTAATGTAAAGAGTTGATCCGACAGATAGACTTGCTTATTAACGCGTTTGTAAGGAAAGCCAAAGTCAAAGAGATTATCTTAATTAGTGAGATAATAGAAAATAATGGAATCCCCATCATAATTAAACAAAAAAAACCTTATGCATTATTGGGGCTTATTTATACAATCACAGGCTGGTTGTAAATAGCTAGGAAACATATGAATTAGAAAAAGTGATGGGAGCTAGGTCTGTTATTTTTTTCAAAAAAAAAAATATCCAGAATCATTATTCAACAACTAATGAATCATGTTATTACATAAACAAAACAATTAAAAAAAACTCTAGCCAAGGAAAAATCATACAGATGGAAGTTATCCCTTTGCCCCATGCTTCTAGCTAAGATGCCAACAACAAAAATCCCTTTTATCGATTCTGCTATTGAGTATTTAAACAATTGAATTGTCTGATCCGTTGGAGTGTTGACCCGCAATGGGAACACTACACCACTTCCGAGTAATATTAAACCAAAACAACTTCTTTGACAGTATCCTGCATATTTGGGAATCCGTTTGGATAACGATTTTATGGATTCAAAGGTAAATATGTGAGAAGAGTTTTTATCTTGAATTGTGTGAACGTGATGAGAAAGTGATTCCCAAAATCGTTCGGTTGTATTTTGTGAGATTTTTAGCATATAGCTACATTTCTTATAGGCAGCTTGGAAGTGATTTACTCCAATATTCATTGATATTGATGAATTGTTTTTGGATGTAAAGATCTAACGGAGTAAGAGAAGGCAAGGATTGAGTACGCGGAGGTGCATGTAAAGATCTAACGGAGTAATCCCTCACGACGACGCCTCCCCACTGTCGTTTTCGTTCCTCACGACGACGCCTCCCTTCTGTCGTTTTCGTTATCTTCCTTCGCCAATCCCTATCCACATCTCCACAAAGGATTCACGTTATGTGGTCGTCAATACGGATTAACATTGGGTGGTCATGCTCCCAAACTCTCGTCAGTCAGTCGTCAGACTTGGATTATCCAAATTTTATTTTC
>JANTPZ010097563.1:0-13277 GCA_025593235.1 Vachellia pachyceras
CTTAATCTTCTTAGAGCTCCTTGCGATAAGATCGTCCTCCTCGTAGAGGAGGGGATAAGTTTGTTGCCCTTTCCACTTAGAGCCAACGCCATACGTTCCCTTAATTTATCACGCGTCTCAATTTGATGCTCTCACTTCGTGGGGTATAGTTGGTAATAGGCTGAACTTGCCAACATATGATGGGTTGGGTTGTAAAATGAGGCCCACTTGGATGTGGGTCTTTATGACTTGTACCCACAGTCTGCCAACCCTTTTTAAAAATAATTAAAATTGATTAAAAAAATATATGGATAATTTCTAATCAAAATGTAAACCTTATTAATATTATATATTTATTAATAATTTGATCGGTTGTTTATATTTTGTTTGAGTTCAATTTTACAAAGTATATTAAAAATGTTTGAGATATATTGTTTAAAATTTGAATAGATATTTTATGTTCAAGTGGTGTTAAGTTTCTTAAAAAATAAAAAAGTAGTACCAAAATAAAAAAAGTTGGACCAAAATAAAAAAATCATAGTGAATTTAAGGGACAGAAGATTATAATAATGAAAGAAAATAAGAATAAACTACCAGCACAGTATATAATGATATGCTAATGATTAAAAAGAAGTAGTTGCTGAATAAACAAGTTTAGAGTTGAGCAAGCTGGTTTATGTTGAGAGGATAGACGAAGGAAGAGTGGCCATTGAAAGCCATCGTTGCCATGAGAATGTTGACTGCTTCAGTTGGGTGGAATGCATCCCAAAACACATGCTGCCTTCTGTTGGCACATGGCGTTTGGAATGGAAGGCACGTGATCTGGCCTCTGTTCCTCCCTATCCCACAGCATCCTCTGTTCACTACACTAAACCCTGCTCATCCATATATATATATATATATATATATATATATATGTATATATCAACAACACGTTACACCATCATCACGTAGTGTTACTCTTAATATTAATATTAGGGCTTGTTAACTCTTTTTCAAGATATTAATGAACATAAATAAATCATTTAACATATTTATTTATGATTAAGGTGTAAAAAGACATGATTTTTTACAAAAAGTGTGTCCAGCACCGTATGCTTTTTAAAGGTGAAAAAAATACTCATAATATTCAAAATATATGTAAAAATACCGTTAAGTAGAACTTAATGCCATTATTTTTTTGATGTGGGCCCCATTCTATTTTTCGTATACATATTTAAGATTGTTAGGTTATATATTTAACATTCATGCCAATTTTGCTCTAATTTTAAATGTTTATGGGTATTTTTGCATATCTGAAAATTATTACATGGTGTTAGATGCACTTTTGATAAAAGCTTATGGATATTTTTGCACCTATCATATTTATTTATATGTACATAAAACTATATATAAGTTTGAGTCTGAAAAATGTATTCGAAGAAAAAATGATAAACATAAATATTTTAAAGTAATTTATTTACCTTTTTTATTCAATCTTAAAAAGGTCAATTAAAATTTTATATTAATTTTCGGAGAATGTACCAACTAAGTATATCACTAAATTTATGATTTCTAAATCTAGATTAACATGTGAACGATGAGTGTTTTTTACACCATTGCTAGAGGAATCAAGTGTAGCAAGTAAACACTCTCACATTTAATTTACAAAAATATTACACTTTTTATACTGCCCTGTAACCTATGTAAAAAGCTTGCCTTAAAATTGTTTTTTTTTTTGGGTGCTGGTGAGTATACCATAGGATGTTGCATTTACAAGAACATAAAAGAATTTATTACTCTGTCAAGTTCAAGTTCGAAATGCCGGGGGACATTTTGTTTTATTTGATTCTAAATGCGAGAGCCCATCGACTTTATTTTCCAAATTCATACTCTATCCACTCATTTTTATAATATCATTTTAACCGAATTATATGCCTATTTGGGAATCACATTTGGCCTAATAGAATGCATTTTGAGACTAAAAATATATTAAATTGTAGACTTAATGTTTGGTAACTTGTTCTTTTAAAATATATTTTGAGCAAAAAACTCTTTTTGACAAAATAAATGCACCCTAAATTCAACGTTTATTTGAATATAAATGCATTTTACCAAAATGTATTCCCAACGGTTTTCAAAATGGGCACTATACCATCTAATTATTTGGTTAAAACTAGTCAAAAGCAATAATTAATCTAGGGTATGTAAAAAAATATTTAATGTTGAGACAACTCCAAATGGCGTTTTGTTATAAAAAAAAAAGGAACCAATTCAATAATTGGGATATTTCAAAATTGGCCAAATCAATTTAAAAATTAGGATATAATAAAAAGGAATGGAAGGAATAATTTATTTTTCCTGTGAATTGTCCCTGTTCAGTACATTAAAAAAGTTTTCATTATGAAATAGTTCAAATAATATAAATAACTGTTATCCTCAAGGAACCGGATTCTGCTAGAATTCTCTGAAGAAATTTAAAAATAAAAAGTGGGGGGGGGGGGTTTAGGTTAAGCTTTCTTCTATATTTCCTTTTTATTTTATCTATGGATCCACCTTAAGGATGAAAAAGGAGTATTTCAAAATTTAGATGGGCATGACAATTATAATAATATATGAAGAAATTCTTGCATGGATTAGTAGTGTCAAGTCACTTGAGGTGTGACCAATTTAAAAGAGACAAGTCATGCCACACAGGTTCCACCAATTTCCTAGCATTTACAAGTCCCAAGCCTCTCCAATTAATTCTTTCTCTTGGTGGATCTTATGTGTGGCGTGACTTGTCCTTTTACAGGAAAAAATACTTATATATTTTTAGAGTGTCATATAATTTATACTCTACTCAATAAAAATGTTTTAAGTGTCATCTTTTCTAGATTTCATATCCTATAAATTTTTTTAATTATTTATTTTTCCTGTGAATTGTCCCTATTCATTACACTTAAAAAGTTGTCATTATGAAATAGTTCAAATAATGTAAATAACTATTATACTCAAGGAACCGGATTTTGTTAGAATTCTCTCATGAAATTTAAAAATTGGGGTGGGGTGGGGGTTAGGTTAAGCTTTCTTCTGTATTTCCTTCTTATTTTATCTAAAGATATACCTTAAGGACTGAAAGGGAGTATTTTAAAATTTAGGGCTTGTTTGCTAACACTTTTTGAAACTTAGGTTTAGTTTCAAAACCTAAATTTTACCCAAAATCTAAGTTTTTGTCCAAGTTTAAAAATTTTTCTAAAAAGATATTTTGGTTACAAAACCTCGATTTGAAACATAGGTTTTCTCTTTCCTACTTTTTTTTTCTTTTTTCCTACTTCTTTCTCTTTTTTCTTTTATACTTTTTTCCCTTCTTTCTCTTTTATCTTTGCTACTTTTTTCCTTTCTTTTTTCTCTTTTCTACTTTTTCTTTCTTCTATTTCCTCTTTCCTATTTTTCATTCTTTCTCTTTCCTACTTTCCTACCCACTTTTTTTGCCTCGGAATCCGTGAAAGCTAATAACTTTCCAAATATAAATCACTTTTCAAAACCTAGATTTTGCTTCGAAATATGTAAAAGCTATACTTTTCCAAAATATATTCTTCAAAGCCTAGGTTTTACCTTAGAATTTGTAAAAGCTATTTTTAAAATAGCTTACAAACAAGCCCTTAGATGGACATGACAATTATAGTACGAAGAAATTCTTGCATGGATCAGCAGTGTCAAGTCATTTGTGGTTTGACCAATTCAAAAGAGATAAGTCATGCCACACAAGTTCCATTAGGAAGTGATTATCAATCATGTTACACATAAGTTAAGACAAAGCTCTTCTCACATACTTATCTTGGAACTCGTGAAATCATTCTCCAAAGGGATTCCTAAACATTCTTTCTCTTGGTGGGTACCATGTGTCGCATGACTTGTCTCTTTCACCAAGAGAAATACTTATATACTCTTATAGTGTAATATAATATATACTCTACCCAATAAAAATGTTTTAAATGTCATCTTTTATGAATCTAATATCCTATAAATTTCTTTTAATTAATTCTCTTAATAATTAGGAGAAATTTACTTGCTATAGGATCCTTAGTAGAAAACATTTAAAATATTATCATTAGGCAGATCATGACGTGGCACTGAAAGATTATATAAGTATTTTTAAACTGGTTAGACCTCAAATGATGTGGCACTCCTGATTCGGTGAGAATTTGTGAGATAGTACGTACCATAAGATCTGGCATTAAGAAGAATGTCCTGGAACATGGCTGCAGCATCGACGAATATGAAGGTGGCACCTGGAAGATTGGCATTGAGGTTCCTTAAAGTGGCTTTCACATTCTCATTGAATGGTTGAACAAGCAAGTTCACTTCTTCTGAGCAGCTTCCACTCATACTTTGAGCCAAAATGCTCGGAATACATCCCATTAAACCAAGCCCAGCAACCACAAATTTCCTCGCTCCAAGATTGTAAAGCCTCTGTCACACACACACACACCCCTCACTCATTAATTTTCTAGTTCATACATGGATTTTCTGGGAAAAATATTGAAGGATACTCCCTGGTATATATCCTTATAACGGGACTGATTATTATTATTATTATTATTGGTTTTTTACAAGTCATTTGCTAATATTCAAGTCGCATCAAATATTTTTTCCGATATATACCCGCATTTAACAATAGCAGTGGGAAAGGGTAATAATTGATAGAGTTAATACAATATTTAATTTATTAAGTTTGTTCTCATTTTCATTTTAGTTTTCAAGCTTAAGATCATAGGCTTTGATCCCTCCAGTTTCATTCCGCTTAAAATATTAATGGTTCATATAACTTAATAAAAATATGAATCATTATACATTTGGAGGAACTAACACCTATAGTTTAAAAATCAAGGAGAATCACAATCGCAATTAGATCCCCACTATAGACATAATATCGAACAAGCCCCAATGATTTGCCAATATGTGTGGTTCACTTGTTTCTGTCAAATCCTTGGGAGGTATTGATAAGTACTTTAAACTAAATAAGTATGTCTTTTGGTTAGGACCTAACTATGAAGCAATATAATATATATATATATATATATATGTAATAATCTTACAGTGAGCTGCTGGCTATATGTGAGAGCCAGGAGGGATGCATACTGCTGAGCGTTATATTGGTTGCGAGTGGGATAATTAGGCATAAGGTAGTTATTTAGATAGTCATTGCTTCCCATTCCAACGAAGAATATACATTTCCCAATGCTTGCTGCTGCTTTCTCTGCCCCAAGATTTGCATTTATTTGATTCAATGTGCTCTCGAAGTTCCTTATCTGTTCATTGAATGGTATGCGTCCCACCTGCTCACAATCACTTAGTAGTATAGCTTTTTTTATTTAACCAAAAAAAATAACTTATTTCAGTTCAAATGATGCAAAACAAATTAGGAATTAAAATCAGTTAAAAAGTAATAAATGTATAAAAGATATTTCTTTTTTTCTAAAAATACCCTTATTTGTGAAAATGACGAGAGAATAAGTGCAAAAAAATTATTATGGCTCATTTGGTGGAAATGATTGATTTTGGTGGAGATGGAGATGGAAATGGAGATAGAAATGGATATAAATATGGAAAAAATGAGGGCCAAAAAATCAATTCCATGGAATTGAATACAATTCCATGGGTTATATCATGTAAATTATTTCTACCCATTTTGAATTTCATTTCCATTTTCAATTCTACCTTTCAATTTTACCATACCAAACATGCCGTTAGGAAGAATGATTAGGGAAAAAAGATGGGAGACGTGCAATTAATAATGGGTAAAAATGGAAAAAGCATATTAAATTTTTAGATAGAAAAAAGTTGCTTGTATAAAAAGGCCATGACGGTAAGAGAATGTTACTAATAAATTTATAATTTAAAGAAAAAACCGATAGAAGCTACCAGATAATAGATGCATTGAGTTAATAATGAATTTATAATTTAGTGGCATGAAAACTCTTTTGTTAAATAGATATTGGTTTGGTTCAACTTATACAACCTCAACCTATTTTAAGGCATTAGATGCGCTTGAAAAAAAATACTTCAGAGTAGTGGTGAATGCATGTTAAGCCTTAAAAATATTTAATTATAACAAATACAAAATCAAAATAGACGGATGTAATATTTTATGGCTATATATTGAATTAATAAAAACACACATATAGCAGTGGAGTCGTTTGAAAGTCCTTTTGAGGATAGCTTTTACGGATTCTGATGCAAAACTTAAATTTTGGAGAATAGCTTTTAAAAATTCCTAGGCAAACCCTATGTTTCAAAACATAGGTTTTAAAAAATTGTGTTTGAGAAGTTATTAGCATTTACGGAATTCAAAGCAAAAAGTATGTAGAAAAAATGAAAGAGAAAGAAAATAGTAAGAAAGAGAAAATTTATTAGGAGAGATTGTATAATTTAATAAAAAAATAGCATTTTCAAAATATAGGTTTCAAACTTATGTTTTGTATCTAAAATAATTTTTCTGAAAAATATGAATATTTGGACAAAACTTAAGTTTTAGGGTAAAACCTAGGTTTTGAAATCAAACCTTGATTCTAGAAATCGAAGCTAAACGAGCTCTAGGTAGAGATAGATACATACAAAGTTTCTTCCAGTGATGTCAAGGATTCCAGCAGCTGCTGAAGCATAGTTAACTCCATGAAGCATTTGATCTCCTGATGCTTGAGAGTAAGGAGGAATTAAGGGAAGTCCAAGCATTTCAGCTGCATCATTATTATGTTAAGCACACATTAAATTTACATGTTAATTTAATTATTATCTGTATATTCAAAATGGGAAAAAATAATATGCATGAAAGATACAGCAATTAATAATGGCACCGACTCATTATGGTGGTAAATTTAAATATTGGTCCAAAAGATCAAAGATAGGACATTAACCACAGTAGGAATCGGGGGATGAACATGATCCATTTTTATGCGCACTGATGGTTCAGTAAATGCGTTTCACATTGTACCATGAACTCCTTAATTTTTTTAAAGACTTTTCTGCTAAGCACTTTATTTTAAAGATTTTTTAAGTAGATATATCTTTCCAACAGCTTGAAACTTTGACATTAAATATGGACACATGATATAATAGAGATTCAAATATCCATTGATCACATTACCAGGGACTAATCATTTTGTTCGATCTAGCACATGTGAAAATAGTTTAATTGGTCTCAGGTTATGGTTTATTTCAGTATGAGCTCATATGTTCTTTGTTGTATAACATACTCTGAGATGGTGCTACGACCAAAAAAAACAGAAAGAAATGGTGCACAAATATGAGACGACATATATCTGCTTTTAATATGTGAACCAATCACAATGACACACGTGTATATATATCTGGCCAAAAAAAAAAAGGAAGTATATATATCAATGATAGCTCCATTAGTCAACCAAGAAGAGATAAACCTATTTGTTGTGAGAGAGAGATCCACTGATAGGTGGGCCCCCCTCTGAACCTTTCTCCTTACTTGACAATTAAGCTATTAAAGGATATCAGAATATATATATATATATATATATATAGTACAGGTTGGCAAAATAGAGAAATATTGTAGGTAATTACCTCAGGTAAACCTCCCGCATTTCATAAGAGTAAGCAGATATGGGTATTACCGGTTATTTAAACTTTTCAACAGATATGCTTCAATATGTAGACTACATAATGAAAAAAGGAAAAAAAAAAGAAAATGGTGATAAAAAATAAGAAACAGATCGAAGAGAATTAGACATTTTATATGAGCGTAGATCATTTATTTAAGTGGGGTATGAGTATCTAAGTGAGTATGACATAGACTACGTCTCAGACTCTTGTAATGCAGACTGATCTTAGTGCAGATGAAAAAGATTTCTACAAAAACAAAATAAAATCATAAAAGAAAAGAGAAGAATAAGAAGAGAAGACACACTCTAGTTCCTCTCAGAAATCTGTCAATAACAATAGTTTCAACCGTAAAAATGGAGTTTTGCAAGTAAAATGCGACTCAAATTTTCGTTCAACACACACACACACACACACACACACAGAGCAGGTTTACACTTCAGATCTGCCTCTCAAAAATCGAATCCTTACTACACTCTAGCTATAACGAAGCAAACTTCTAAAGAAATAAGTTATTCAAGTGTCTAATCCCAGCCAGATCCATATTCTATTTGCACCATATATTTAAAAACAATAAAAAGTTAGTAAAGCTTCAGCTAGGGATATCAAGAGAAGACAGTAAGGGATCTGATCGCTGAGTATTCAGATTCCTAATAAGAGACAGAAAAAGCCAAGAAGAACAAGAAAATGGAGGTGCCAATTGAAGAGAAGAGAGGAGGAGCTATATATATATTTATAAAATGAACGAATTACCTATTGCGTCAACTATAGTGTAGCCGTTAGAGAAGCGACCAGTGGGGCCTCCATTGAAGTCGATGCCATAAGGGAAATAGTTGGCCTTGGCAAAGGAAGGAAGGTTGTTATTGTTCCCATTATCGATAAGAGAGTCACCAAATATGAACATGGCAGGCACCGTTTCTCTTCTGTTATTAAACCCATTATTCTGCCCTCTCACTGTTTCCACCACCACCATCACCATCACCACCGTGCACAGCACAAGCTTTGATAATGGAGGCTGAAGCGTCGAGGACTTGGCCATAGCGAGAGAGTCTGGTTTTTGCAGGAAGAAGAGTGGGGTTTAATAGGCCATCGATAGACAAGTAGTGAGAATGTTGAATAGTAAATAAGAGGTGGTGGTTGATAGAAATGAATGAGTTCACCAGTTTTCTACTTTGTTGTAGTAATGAGTCATCTAAAAACACTCAAAATTCGTGCACTCCATTTTTCGATATTCCCGCCACACCCCACCTCTCTCTCTCTCGCCCCAGGACTGTTTCATGTATGCCCCATTTCTGATTTTTTTTCTTCACTCCCCCTTCGCTACCTCAAACGCTGCCGTTTTGAGGTAGAATTAATGCATTAGCATTCAGGCTCATCATCAAGTATTGTTCTGATAGCATTTCAATTATCCGATATATTTTTTTTCTTTTACCTTACACAATTCTGCATTCTAAACTAATTGGAAGTATCAGAATACACAAAATCATACTCATTTCCCCTTGAACCTCAGTTGGAAAATATTTACTAAAAATTGGAGGAGATTGAATTTTGCAAGATTCCTTGGTACATACATGCATAATTCCAATCCTATACCATTTTCCCACCATTAAATGGCATAAACCTAAGCATATAGATGCCTCTTAGGATTCGGTCAGCAACATGAGGAAGGGTCTAGTGTCAAAATCTCACAACAACTTCAAATCAAATCAAACTTACTAGCAACATATCACAAAGCAAGTATAGAGTTGATCTAAAGCATCCAAATCTTTCAATTCTTACTCCTTCTCATTTTATCTCACTAGAACCTCTAGGGCCACATCTCATAACAGCTCACTCAACCATCTTTCAAGAAATATAAATCAATTAAATGGAAGATTAGATATCCTAATAAGTTTCAGTGGAAGATTTCACACATAAACCATAATCTTACCTTGGTTTTCTTCCTTTTTTCTGCTTCCTTTGCTCTTCTCTTTGACCTCTCTCCCTCTTCACCTCCAACTTGAGCACGAAAATTGACAGAAAATAGGCTTACGGAACTTTAAAAAAATCTGCCCTTATGTATGAAAATGAGGTGGGGTCCACTTATATTGTTATAGCAACTTTATATTGATAAAATGTATCACTCTAATAAATATCATGTCTTGCTTTTCATCTTTAAATAAGAGCATGACAAGTGGCTTCTCCATCTCCCCCCCCAATTCACTTTATACAAAAATTTCACTTGCTTTATCCAATTTTTGTTTACAAGAAATGCTGTTCTGGAATTCTCTAATCACTAAGCCAGTGCAGGGTCTTTAAAAATTTTCATAATTCAATAGCTCATTAGATTATTGATCCGACTAAGCCACAAAATGTAAACTTAGATCGTTGGTTAGTCTTAAAAATGGATCGAGAATATTAATTTTGATTTTCAAGGATTGTATAGTGACAACCCTCGAGTCGTTTTCACCGGACGCTAGTCGCGTACCAGTAGTCCTTAGCTTGTGATTATGTTCGTGATGCAAATGCAAATGGTTTCTTAATTCAAGATCAACTATGTACCTAATGCAACTACAAATTTGAAAACTTGTTTTTGGTATTTTCAGGTGGCAAAGAAAATTTAGGCAGATTTGGATTGTAAAGGGAGTGTTATGGTGGGTTCCTCTTGAAAATGAATTAGGCCATCATAGTTCACAAAACATTAGGTAGAGTATCGAATTTCGCACTAAGTTTTCGAAATCACAAACCCTAACAATCCGTATGGGTCCGGAGCGTCAAACGATGATCTCCTTCTAAATCCCCACACGACTCGTTAGGTCACGAATAACATGCAATGAACTCCATTCCATGAAATCCTTGAAGCGCTCTTAGTGTGTGTACGAAAATAGCAAAGTGACAAAATCAACTCCATGCATGTTGACTCTAAAACCAAGCACAACTAGGATGATAGAAGAGAACAACAAGACTTCATTGAATAAGAAAAATGAACTCCTTTTCACTTTGTCAATCACAAAACAACTCAATACACAATAATCCAAGTTTGGCTCAACTGAGACCAAGTATTTACATACAAATCACAAAGTCCAACTTGGATTCTAAGTAATCTATAATGCAAAAATAGATTGAAAGTAAATACTCCCCTTTCGGCACTTCAAACTCCGGCTTACTTCATCTTCAAGAGGATGGAGATGCTCAGCTCCTCATGGATGATGGAAACAGGCTCTAAATAGATGAGTGAAGCATGATGAATGGATGAATGCTGAAGGTGGTGGATGAAGGTATGGTTTGGAGAGTGTGTAGATGAGAGAAAAATGAGTGTGTGTGTGTGTGTATGTTTCTACCTTCCTTCCTCAGCCTCCCTCTCCTCTTGGTCGAAAATGACCTAATTTAGCATTAGAAACTGTCATGAGTCGGATCTCTAAAGCTGGGTCGGGTTAATTTCCATCTGGAGTGAAAATCTAGTGCTGATACGCGATATTCATCGCGGCGAACTTGTGGTTTCGTCGCGGCGAACCTCTAACGAGAGTTCTTTGTCTTCTTGATTGAACTTTGGCCGTGGCGAACTGTGATTACGCCGCGGTGAAATTATCCAGAGCTGCTTCCCTTGGCCTTTTGTAAGGAGTTCCTGAAAGGAAGTAGCAAATATGGGCAGTATCATTTGCTCATGATGCAATTTAGGCACAATAAATCGTTATTCATTGCATAGGTGCCTAAAATCACATGAATCCAAATCAATAACTCCTAGTATACATTTAAGCACAAAAAGGTCATGTATGGGCTAAAATTGACTCTAAGACTCTGAAAATTCAAGTAGAAAACTAATACAAATAAAGCTCAATCAAATTTCCCTACACTTAAACCTTTGTACTCCTGGACAAAGCTTCTTCAAAAACGTAAACACAATAAATGCATTTAGAAAATGTACTCATCGGTCCAGGACTACAGAACTTGGTAAAAACATTCATCAAGGGATTAGCAATGATAATGACAAAGTTAATTATAAATTAATCCTTAAAAATTTCAATTCAATAGACTGAATAAAGAAGACTTCCTCTCCAAAGGTAGAAGTGTCTCTCTCAGCTCACCAAGCAAGGACAATTTTCCCTCATGGTCTGCTCATTCGAATCTCTACCATAGACTTGTAATTATTCTACCTCTCACTACTACAGAGTATACTTTTTACTCCTGAAATTCGCGTACTTTTTCTAAAAAAGGGAGAAAGAAGGTAAGGTGGGAAAAGTCTGGGACCTTTAGGCGCCCTATTAAAAAATAGGGCGCCAAAGGTCACCCTATGGCACCCTTTATGCTGAAAAGGATGCCCCTATGGGGCCCTAATTTTTAAGGTGCACCCTAAGGTGCCCTTTCCTCAGAAAGGGCACCATAGGCGCCCATACGGCGCCCTTTATTTGTAAAAGGGCGTCATAGGGGAACCCTAGGGCGCCCTTTTTTAAATTTTAGGGACCCATATACCAGCCCTTCCTGGAATACCAGCTGCGCAATACTGTCTCCTCCTTCCTTTCTGAAATACCAGCCTCACCACCCCCACCCCAGCTTCGATCCTTCGCTCCAGCAACTCCGGTCGACGCTGTAAGTCCGGTCTCTCCCCGTCCGCGGCACGCGCGACGTCGCTCACTCCCCTTCCGTCGCCGATGTCGCTCGCTCTCTCCCTGTCCGTCGCAAAGTGCCATCGCTGTCGCCTCTCTGTTTGTCTTCTTTGCCTTCTAGTTTCCTTACAGGTTCCATTCTTCCCCATTTTACCATTTCATTATACATGCATGTCTACTTTTAAGTATGAATGTGAATGTTTTCGTGGGTCTTGTTGTGTTTCCGTGCTTATACATAGCTATGGATATAGTTGTGAGCTTAAGTTTGAATCTGTGCTTATCTTGAAACGAATATGACCAGAAAAAGCAAGCATGTTCAAAATTTTTGGAAAGCTCACTTGTTTTCGACTTTTTGTACGTATATGTGTATAATTTTTTGATTATTGGTTGTACATATTCTATATACTTGGATTCATGTGGTTGAGGATGAAAAAAATGGATTTTCTGCAAGTTTTCTATTTGGGAATTACCATTTTTACGCCATTGAAATCGCTAGAAGAAGAAGTTTTTCAAGAAAAAAAATTCCAGCGGGCAAGATGGGAAAGGAAACCGGGTTAGGATAGGTGGATTTGATAAATGTGTTATATATTTGTGATAGTTACTGTGAAAATTTTTATGTTCATAGACAAAATACCAAAAAAGGTGTTATCTTTAGTATACTTAATTAGAGAGAGAGTAACAATTAGATTAGAAAGACAAATTAATATTTTTAAATAGTTTTAACATAATACAAATAAAAAAGATAGTGTTTCAAAATTGTTATGATTTATTTTATTAAAGTTTTATTAAATTTTTATGATTTATTTTATTAAAGTTTTATGATTTGGTTTATTAAATTTTTTACATTTCAAAATTATAAAAGTTTCGATAATATCCAATTATTCATCCATAAACCCACTTTTATATGATTTGACTTAGGGTTTAATAAATGGATTGTACTTGGATGAATGCGCTAAGAACTAGTGATGAATATGAGAATGGTGTGGAAGAGTTTATTGAATTTGCTAAAAGAAATGCGACTAGAAAAAATGAGATGTATTTCTGTCCCTGTGTTAAGTGTATGAATGGGATTCGGCAAAATATTGATGACATAAGGGATCACCTAATTTGTGAGGGAATAAG
>JANTPZ010097564.1:0-10524 GCA_025593235.1 Vachellia pachyceras
CCAACCAGAATTGTTACAGCTTAGGACCCAGTCTTCAACAACAGCAAACAGGATTGCCAATTGTTATTTTCCAACCAGCTACAGTTCATCAAAGATTTAAAAACCAATCAGATGCAGAACATCACTCACTGTCAACAAAATTCAGCAAGATGCAGAAGCTGGAAGCCAAGCAATAAAACACTCAAGACAATCTAAACAAGTTAAAAATATTTGTATTTTCCCAAAAACCATAGCTAATAACAAAACACCTAGTCTTCTAGCCACGCGAACACAACAAATTTGGAAAATTAAGAGAGATTTTGTCATAACCTAACATATTAAAGTGTGACCAGCATGAATTATGAGGTAACCTCACTTCGTAGACCCTTCTAATTTGCTGTTTTTTATTTAGTCAGTGGGACTTGCTTCTTTAATATAATATCAAGTGACATAATAGCATTCATTCCTAAAGCTTTGTATAAATATTCAATAAAAAATTTTTAAACATTGAACTTTCTAAACATATTTGTATGAAAAAAAAACTATCCAATGAACAAGAAACAACGATGATCAAATCAATATTTCAATCAGAATGGTTTGTTATATAGAATTACATTCTATAATGACTGTGTATCTCAACCATTTTCATCCACAGAATAGACCCACGTTTCAGCGTGCATGCCATGAACATGAGCAGTGGACATCAATTATTCAAGTACTTATGAAAATCATGATAAAGTAATCACGCAAACCAAAAATGATACCTAACCATTCAATAGTTTAAACCAATCCTCCTCTCTATTCATAATGACTTTGCATATAGCCTTATTGCAATCTGACTCTAAACATAAATATAGAGCATCAAATTGAGAAAATAATTGAAACCAAACGCAAATAAAGAAAAAAGCCAAATTCATTTTCTGCTCAATTCCTTTGATCGGGAGACTTCCTTAAATAATCTAATAACAATTATCAAGGTAGAAAAGCGACTAATTCTTATATTATAACTTCACTCAAAGCTAGCATTAACAGATTTCATTCCCAATTCCATAAAGGTTTCCTTCTCAAGTATTAAATCAAACACTTCAAGCGCATTCCACAAAACAGCGCAGAACCATTGAACAATCTTAATTTAATCAATTCCTCTTCTACACTGCAACAAACATATCATGTGCATCTAAAAATTTATTCATAAACAGTCACTATGACCACAATTTATTGTAAAATCATAAAACTTACAAATTTTACCGTTACACAAGCTTACATCATAATCATACGGAATAGGATATAAATTTTTCTTAACCATCAAGATACTTTAGAAATATACGTTCATATAAGTCTCTTCTCTTCCAAACATTCCATCAACCAACTAACAGGCACTCAAGATTAATCCATGACTGGATTTATGATACTTTAATCCTCTCTAGTTGATCATTTTAACTCTAATTCCCCTAATAAACACTTTATCAAACATCTATCATACGCATGAACGAAATTAGCAAAACCAGCGTTTTTTTCTCTCCGATTTATATTGAATCCTAGTCTCCCTCCTATATTCACCCACAGAAGCTGAAACATACAAGAGAATTTAGATTCAACGTCACCCACCCAGCAACAAAAAAGATGAAACCGGTGGCAACTTCACTCTACATACACAACCACGCAAGTTTGGGAAATGGAGGATATTAAGCTTACCCAAAACTACACTTGCAGCAACGAAGAGAAGAAGAAAAGAAGATCCATTACAGCACACCCACATTCAACGAATAGAAGAGATGGAGACGGAATCAAAGAAGCAAATCCAAGAAAATAAGCTTACAAACACCACAACGTCGGCTTAGAAGAAGAGAGGATTAGAAAGCCAAACAGATGAAGAAAAGAAGCAGAAATCCGAGATCTTAAGTAGAGGAGGATGATGGCCGTGGTCCCTGACACACAGACACAGCCCGGTACCGGCGAGGAAACCGGCAAACGACGGAGAGGTTGAAGAACGAAGGAGACGGAGATTTCAGACGTCAGAGTCGCATCGCGGGTCTTCACCAAATCTGAGTTGCCGAAACGCAGCGTTTTTCCTTTGCCTCTTTGGGCCCTTTCTGTCATTTCCTTTCTGCCAGTACGCTGTCATTCCTCAATTTTGTAAATATTGTGTTTTCCCTAAATGGAACCAATATTGAAAGATCTAATCTCAAAATATGAAGGATCCCCAACTTGAAAGCTAAAAGAATATCATAATTCTGACTAAATCGACCAAGATCAAATTTCGAAGGAGGAAAAGAGTATGCACACCAATTGTTAGGATCAAGCGCTTACCACTAGGCCAAAAGCTATAACTGTTAGTCAGGGCACAACTCTATTTCCTTGACCCACAATAGAGCAGACGCCCAAGCACCATGGTTCAACTATGACTTGGCCCCTCGGACCTCCGTCATGGGACAATTGATGCCACACCTTGGCCAACAATAAGCTCTCTGTTAACCACCATGCTCTTGCACCCAAACTTAGTGATATTCATATTTTTTTAAGTTATTTGGCATCCAAACTTATTTCTCGAATATTTATCTAAACAAATTTTAGTTTCATAAAAAGTCACTACTGCTCTTTTCAATTTAAATATAAATCATATTACATAATGCAACTTCTACCCTAACTTCACTTTCCAAAAGTCATTTTAGCAAAAAATTACTTCTGTCACTGTTAATCTAAATGGATCATTATAAGAACAGCGATATATCAACCATTAAGCATATGCAACTTCAAACCTCATTTGATTGTAAAGGACGAATGCAAAATGGAACCGATATTGAAAGATCTAATCTCAAAATGTGAAGGACCCCCAACTTGAAAGCTAAAAGAATATCATAATTCTGACTAAATCGACCAAGATCGAATTTCGAAGGAGGAAAAGAGTATGCACATCTTTAAATCAGAAAATGTGAAAGGGTAGCTTTGGGGGACATCGTTGCAGCAAAAAAACATCTTTCAATTTTTTCATGAATAGGAATTGTGTTAGTTGAATAATGGGCCACCCTTGATGGATTAAGCCTAAATGCATTTTGGGGCAAAAGCATCAATGAGCAAACATGGGGGAATGAAGTTGTGATTTTCCTTAAAAGTTTGAATTTGAAATGCAATACGTGGGAACATTTTTTATGTGCAGTTGTTTTATTCCTTCATTTAAGAAAGGATGTATGCCCATTCAGACAATGCACGGAGAAACCAAAATTCTCCTCCTTCCCTTCTCTGCACAGGCTCCTCTAGTCTCTTCTCTTCCTCTGTGTGTATTTGCTGTGTCTCAAATCTAGATCCACACTTGTGATCCATTTTCTGCGTGTGTATCTGTGGAAGCATGCAATCAATCAATCTACAGGTATGCCTGAATTCCTTCCGTCATTCACTTGAAAGAAACAGCGAAAAGCTTACATCAAAAGGACTCATCCTTCATCAAGGTCCACACTTGTGTGGTGAAGGTTGATCAAAAATGTATTTCCATCAATACAATTAGAAAGTTATGGTAAATAATTAGGAATATCGAGGTGTTTCCTGTGTAAAACCCTATTGGTTAATCATCCTAGTATATCCTCAATGATGTCATTATAAGCCTGGTTGGCATCACTTCCTCAGCTCTTAAACTTTATGGCTTATAAACAGTCAGTATGGATAATAATATTCCAATATGCTCTTGTCCAACATAGAACGAGCTCATTAATTATCGCTATCATCTTTGTAATTGACGGGGGAAGAGTGGTAAGTTTACAAATGAAATCACGTATCCAGTTCTTGTCCTGATCCTTGATGATTCCACCACAATCGCTTCTAGGTAAATACTTTATTATAATATAAATATGTATAGTTAATTTGTAAGTTCTTATAGTTTCAACTGTTTGATATGATTAATTTTGATGAAGTCAAATATAAAGAATAAAGTTTTCATAATGTATTTATCTTATACTTTAACTAACTTATAATTAATGTGAATATCTTGTGTAGTTTAGTCAAGAAAAGTAAAAAAGTTGTTGAGTTGGATTATGGAGAATGATCAAGAATAAGAAGACACATTGAAGAAAGAAGAACTTGCAAGATAAAATGGGAATATCAATATTCGAGTTCTTATATTTGGTATTAGAGGTTGCAGTGATCAAAAAACTCAATTTGAAGTTTAAAATGTGGACGGCATTAGAGGTTGCAGTTATCAATATTCAAGTTCTTATATCATCTTTGTTGGATATAAATCCATAAATCCAAATTCAGAGTGCAGCGGAAGTCTTATGTACCTCTTGCCATAGTGTATCCTCTAAGTTTTCTTGAATTCTTCTGAATGGAAATATCTGGCACAGTGATGGACTGTCGAACACCGTCACTCCGTCAGGGAATTCGTGATTGAACAAATAACGTTTGTGCGTATCCGTTCTGAGCCATGGTCTCTCCTTTAAATAGCCTCCCATCAAGACATATTAAGGGACTCAACGACCAAACATACCCTCTGAACACAACTCTTTAAATAATGATGCGGGATACATCCGGTAATATATTTATATATAATATATAAATATAATATATATTTAATATATATAAATTTCCAACATTCTCCCACTTGTCCCGCAACTTAATATTATTTGGTGAGTAAGTTCATTTAAGCAACATTACATGAACTATGGCGACAAGTACTCATTGATCAAATATTGTCTTCCATAATCACAAGTAATGCCCTTACTTAATAAGGTAATACTTTATGAATAAACCTTAATGTTTATTCAATTCCTATCTTAATATTTATCAATCTCATCAACATATATGTATACAAATAACAAAAGGATTGATAACAATAGACGAAAATTCATCACATCACATACCTTCTTTAGTCATATAATGGCTTAAGCCCCATATAAGGTATATGTATAACATAGTCTTTTGGTTTTATACATTTAGTCAAAGAATCAGCTAGCATTTTCTTTGTATTGATGTATTCAACTAAAAACTTGGCCATTTCTGACTCTATCTCTTAAAGATAGAAAACTTAATTCAACAAACATACTTTGAGCTCTGCTCTTTCTATTGTTGGCAATAGCCACTGCAATTTTGTTATCATAAAACACTTTAATTGGCCTAGAGATCGAATCCATAATCTTAAGCCCTGCGATAAAATTTCTTATCCAGATTCCTTGTGTACTTGCTTCAGAAGTTGTTACATACTCAGTATCACGAGTAGGGGTGAGCAACGGGCGGGTGGGCCTACCCCGGAGGGCAACCCGTGTCCCGCCCATTAAGGGGAACACGGGTACGGGGAGCCCGTACCCGTGGTTTAACCCGTTATGACCCGTACCCACGGGTACGGGTCATAACAGGCGGGTAGGTAGGGGTAACGGGTTACCCGTGCCTCCCAACCCCCTCGCCGCCCACCCTAAATTCACAGCAATTCAGCAGCAAGCCTGGATTAGCAAACAAATTACGATTTACCTGTGCCTCCTAAACCCTCCCCCAAAAAATTCACAGCAATTCAGAGCACAAATAACCTTTCCCATTCTATCAATGTCTTCAACATTTTCCTATTGGGATTTGGGGGAATGAAATAACAGAGAAAGGGAAGAAAAAGAACGAGGAAAGGAAGCGTGACAGCGCGAGGCAACAACCTTACAAGAAGTGAGAAGGGGCGACGGCTTCGTCTTCGTCGATGAGATCGATGGCATGGTGGATAGAAGAGGATGCGCGAGATCGACGGCATGGTAGGCTGGTGGCGTGAGACGGCATAGTGGCACTAGATCGAGGGCAAAATCCTGATGACGAGATCGATGGCATGGTGGAGAGAAGAGGGCACTCCTGAGGATGGAGGATGACCGGATGGTGATGACTAGTCAGGACGGAGTGGCAGTGCAGGACGCCGACGACTTGAGTCTCTCTTTCTCTCGCCTCCGCCATCATGCTCAACTGTGGGTTTCGTTTGCCTCTCTCTTTCTCTCGCCTCTGCCATAAGAGCACGTCTCTGGAGTTTGGACTTGGGCTTGGGCTTGGGAAGAGCAATTTTTTTTGAATGGATTGGGAAGAGGAATTTTATTTGTTGGACTTGGATAGCCATCAATCACTTGAGCCACTAGATATTGAAGGTTTTTTTTTTAAATTGTAACGGGGTAAATGGGCTGGTACGGGCACCCCGTGGGTGAGCTCGTACCCTGCCCCGTGAACGCATGACCCTGCCCGTTTTGGACCCGCCCGTAACGGGTTCAAAACGGGCGGGTTTAAACGGGTTTTTTTAGCCGGGTAACGGGCAGGTCGACGGGTACGGGTTTGATTGCTCACCCCTAATTACGAGTACTAGCAATTACAAGTGTTTGTTTAACACTTCTTCATGATATTGCTCATTCTGCTAAGAGGAAGACATAACCAGTAGTAGATATCCTTGTATCTTCGCATCCTCCTAGATCATAATCTGAATATCCAATCACTTCAAGATTGTTTGCTCTTTTATATGTGAACTTGTAATGTTTTATACCCTGAAGGTATCTAAAAACTTTCTTTGCAGTTAACCAATGTTTCATTCCTAGATTACTTTGATATCTCCCTAAAATACCCACAGCAAAAGCTATATCAGGTCTTGTGCAAACCTGTGCATACATTAAGCTTCCTATTGCTGAGGCATATGGGATCCTTTCCATCTCTTTTCTTTGTAAATCATTCTGGGGACATTGATCCAAAATGAATATATTTCCCTTTTCAATGGGAATGATGTTGAAAAAATAATCTGTTAGACCACTCCCACTGATCATATAGTTGTCTTGCATCTCGGTCAGTAGAGTCATCAGCTAGTCTTTGAGGTTCGTCAATCCTTAAAGCAAGATCTAGGCCCATACATCCAAGATCTAACAGAACACTATCTTTCTAATCAAAGTAATTAGTATCATCTAGGATTGTTTTGTTACTTAGATCAGTAACAACCCTAGTGGTAACAGGAGCTGCAAAATTTACGTATATGCTCACATTAGTCTTTTGAAGCAAACACAATTACTGTGCCAGGTGTATGGTCAACTTATTTGAACAATACAATTACAAATATGTATCACTAGCATCTACTTGTGGGCAAAAAATAGTAGCATACAATATATTTGTCTAAAATTGATGAAACTAAAATGCAATTATTGTTTTCTAATACCTGTGGGCTACTTAGAAAACATAAGGCCATTATATTTCATCCTAATTAAATGCATGATTATAATTATCTACCTGTGGGTCAAGATAAATTATAATCTTGCATTTAATTACAATGATATTCCATAATACCATATGTGAGTTATTAATGTGCATGCAATTCAAAATAAAATGAGGATGCTGTGGCTACTCCCCAGATATATAGGCATGATACTCACGAATATCTATTTGTGCATTTAAATACAAAATATGCAACAATAACATAATGAAAATTTAACAGTTAATCTAATTAATAATATGTAACTAGATAACTGAAATTCTCCTACTAATTCATGCTTCATATAAAAATTGGTCAAATAAATTTTAATTCAGAATTAATTCCAAATTTCAAAATAATTATAATTTCCTAAAAAGCAATAATATATAAATTCATAGATAATTTAAATAATTCATACAATTAATTTGTAGAAATAAATAAATAAATGTAGAGCTAATAAATAAACAAATATCATAAATTTCCATAGTATAATATTTATTTGGTTATAATAAATCTCTATAAAAGCATGAATTCCAATTATAAAATTAAAGTAAAAAACTTAGTTAGAGAAATCATAAAAAAAAATTGTACCAAAATTATGATACTGTCAGGCCTAAACAGAAAGCCCATTCCCAAAAAAATGCCCAGAAAAAAACGTGTGGCCTAGAAAAATGTGAGCCCAAAAACGTTTCTGGAAATTTTTTTACATTCAGCAGCCCAGTCTGTCGGTCCAAAACGTTTTTAAAAAACCATTGTTTCAAAACGCACTTTTGTACAAACGTAGAAAACAAACGCGCCTTAATCAAAACACGCTTATTTCAAGAATCGTGTTTTAAAACGCAATTTTCCATAATCGATTTTCAAAAACGCAGAGAACAAAACGCGTTTTTCAGAATCACGTTCCCCGCCGGGTCACGTGACCCGACCCGGAACCCGATTTTCGACTCGTCGCGTCCTTCCGCTTACAGACGGTTGCAGCGACGCTTTCCGACGGTTTTGGTGCCTTTCTTTTCGTCTCTCCAACCGAAAAACATTGGAAATACAATCCAATGAATGAAAAACAACTGAAATCATTGGAAAAAAACAATCCAATGGATGAAAAAGTTTTTTTTTCCGGCGATGATGAGTCATTTTCCGGCAACCAGGGCGTTGTTTCTCACGTCATTTTCCTCAGGAATCATAGCCAAACATTGTATATCATGTAATATATTTCCAAGTAATGGAAAAACTACACATTACAGATCCCTCTGAGTTCAAAACGAAAATGAAACTTTCCGGTGAGAAACCATTGATTCCAGCGATGACAATGGAGGAAAAACGACGGCTCTTCCTAGGAAAACATTTACACACTCACATATTTACCAAAACCCATGCAAAGACAAGTTTTAATCATCCTTTTTCCAGTCTGTTTCCAGGCGACAGAGTTCGAAAATGGCGATTTCTCTTGCGGAAAACAGTGGTGAAACAATCCATGAATCTCTTTATACATATGCAAAACAGCAATCACATATTCATATTCAATTCACACGATGAACATGCACAAGAACAGGAAAGCTTTCGAAAATTTTTCTGGCGAAGGAACCCAGATTTGCAGACGGCAATGGTGAACAGGAGAGACAAGAACTATATATATATATAACCAAAATAATATAACCAGACAACCAGAAGGCCACATGCACATGAAAGGAATTTTGAAAAATTTCCTTCTCCACCTCCCGTGGCCACAAAAACGGAGTCTGAAATCTGAATCCTCAACGAAAATTAAACCAATGACAACAGTGAAAAACTCGCGCACAGATTCAATGAAGAACACAAAGCAACGGTGAACGCAAGAATCACATAATTCCAAAATACACCAGACAGAGATAAATTTTGCTATGATACCATGTGTTGGACATAAATCCAAATTCAAAGTGCAGCGGAAGTTTTACGTACATCTTGCTATAGTGTATCCTCTGAGTTTTCTTGAATTCTTCTGAACGGAAATATCTGGCACAGTGATGGACTGTCAAACACCGTCACACCGACAGGGAATTCGTGATTGAAAAATTTCGTTTGTGCGTATCCGTTCTGAGCCATGGTCTCCCCTTTAAATAGCCTCTCATCAAGACATATCAAGGGACTCAACGACCAGACATACCCTCTGAACACAACTCTTTAAATAATGATGCGGGACACTGATATATTTATATATAATATATAAATATAATAATATATATTTAATATATATAAATTTCCAACAATCTTAACTTGAGTTACGCTTCATCTAAGGTTGATTTGCACCTCCAGACCTAACTTCAGTGACATTGGCTCAGAACTCAAGTCAAAATCTCAATCAAACAAACTGTTGTACTTTGTTTTACGTTAGGCCAGATATGTGTTCAATTTTTTTTGGCCATATCCTCCAAACCACATATCTATTCCATGTGAAACTTGTTTCACATATCAAAGCCGTCCAAGGACATCAAGATCCACATCAAAAATTTCACATGAAGGAGATATTCTTTTTGAAACATGGTGCTCGAACTTTATGCTATATCTCTAACCTTTGTTTATTGTTTCAATCATATCTTTTGACTACAATGGATTTTATTATTATTCTTATTTCATTTGAAAGTAGACTCAATAAGCTTTCTAAGGATATATCATTTGTAAAGTTGGGAGTTGAATTAAGAGAGTATGTTCATTGCAAGTTGACCTTGGTGCCCAAATCTATTAATCTGGAACAAACTTTCTAGAATCAACTCGAGCCTTTGCCCCAATATATTAATATGGAACAAACTTTCTAGAATCAACTCGAGTCATTTGATTTTGCTTGAGTCATACCCTATAATTGCCCAAGTCATCTTGCCTCTGCTTGAGTGATATCCAATTTTTTTGTAGAATTGTTATAGTTCTCATTACTCGAGTTACATCTCAATTCTGCTCAAGTTATTTAGAATTTGCTAGAGTCAAACTGTGAAATTTTGAACAATGTTTTGATAACTTTCTATCTTCCCTATTCAAGATCAAAGTACATACAAATTCGCTCAAGCCACTTATTCTTTGCTGAAGTCATAACCCATTTTTTTCTTAAAGATTGCCAAAGTCAATTTGAAATTGCCTGAGTCACTCTTAAAATTTTAAAAAGTAGCCGAGTCACTTGCAAGTCATCTTAAAAGTCTTTAAAAGTGGCCGAGTCACAATTTCATCACTTGAGTAATCTTGTACAAAACCTAGAAGTTTTAAACAAGATTTTTGAAAGTTGCTCAAGTATAAAACGTAATAATTTCACCCTCACCGTTAGTTGACCCAATAAGGCTGAGGTCAAAACTAACAGTGTGACGAAATTGAATTTATTTAAAACTTCTAGGATGCCATTGCACCCAAAA
>JANTPZ010097565.1:0-13819 GCA_025593235.1 Vachellia pachyceras
CTTCACAATACTTTCACAGAATACTCGAGTAATCTTAAGAAGCATTGTCAGTACTCGAGAACTATGATTTAACACTCGAGTATTTAGATATTTTTCAAACATTTTCATAAAATACTCGAGCACTATGTCAGAGCATTGGTGAAATTCCCTTTGAAAATCATCAGGCAAAACTCGAGCATTAAAAGAGCTATGCTCGAGCACTGCTTTTTTGATAGATTTTATTACTGACACACTTCACCTATGCTATGCACCTACTTTCCTAATCTGTGTAACAACCTTTTGAATACTAACTGCTCTGATAAATGTAGAAGCTTGAGACATTAAATAAGGAATGAAACACAGGCGTGGTCTGAGACTCGGAAACTTTAACATTCATCTACAACCTTTGCCGTTATCTGTCTGAGCCACATTAAATGCCATTAATGAAGAACCAAATTGTTGTCGTTGAGAGTAACGGTTATTAAATGGAGTCTAATGGACACTTTATTACTTCTCAACTATAAAAAGCCAAGCATTCAATGCAAAGAAAAAGATGAACCTTCTAAGCATTAAAAGCTATTAATCACATTCTTTGTAAATCTTTATATATTCCTTATATACTTTAGCATTAGCTATTTACTCTTTCGAGAGAGTTTCTTTGAGTAAACATTTATTATAAATATGTGAGAAACACAAGGTTGGAACCTTGTGTCACTTGGGCTAAGATTGAGTAGAAAACAGAGGGTGAAACACTCTGTTTTAGTGAAAAGTTTGAGGGGGAGTGAGTTCCCATTGTAAAGGCTTGAGAAGCCTCATTTTGTGGTAGATAGTGGATTTGAAAATGTCAGAGGAGCTCTGAGGACTGACGTAGGTCAGGAGGACTGAACCAGGATAAATCTTCGTGTTCATCTTTCTCAGTGACTTTGTTCTCACTTTGTGTTTAAGTTTTAAATTATAAAAAGTAACCCATTCACCCCCTCTTGGTCAAATCCTATTCTAACATTTGGTATCAGAGTAGTTCTCTTGTGTAAAGAACTTAACAGTTTCAAGGGAGATCCATGGTAGGATTTGACAAGCACATTATAGCTGATGGAGCATGAATCACCAGACCTCCAGCTTTCAACAGCCAGAAATTTTCTTTCTGGAAAATCAAATTTCAAAACTTCATATTAGCAACTGACTTGGATTTATGGGATGTTTTTGAAATAGGAAACTTTTTCCCAATGAAGAAGGATAAAGTCAACTGGTTCCAAAGTCACGAGTAGAGTTTGATGAAGAAGATAAGAAGAAAATGCTTCTCAACAGAAAAGCTGTGCTAATGCTACAAGCAACATTAAATGAGGATGATTTCTTCAAAGTCTGCACTATAGCTTCTGCAAAAAATATGTGGGATGCACTGGAAATAGCTTATGAAGGCACTGAAGTAGTGAAAGAAAGCAGAGTTAACATGCGGACCACTGAGTATGATTTACTCAGAATGAGAGATGAAGAAACTATCGCTGAATTCCAAATGGTTCACACACACCTCATCAACAAATTGGCAGCCCTTGGCAAAACATATGATCAACATTTCCAAGTAAGAAAAATATTAAATGTTTTGTCGAGAAAATGGGAAGCTAAGGTCATTGCCATAGAAGAATCCTGTGGTGAATCAATGACTTCAGTAATAGCTCTTTTTGGAAGCCTTGATGAGTATGAGAGCAAGAAACAATTCAAAAAGGAGCTGTCCAACATTGAAGATAAGAAAAAGAAAGGGCTGGCCCTCAAAACCATTAAGGAGAAAGAAAAGAGGATGAGGAAGATGATGTGGAGGATGAAGAATTGGCAATGGTTGTCAAGAAGTTCAGATGTATGTACAAAAAGGATCAAAACTTCCAAAGGCCACAAAATGTTATGAGTGCAACAAACCTGGACATGTCAGAGCTGATTGCCCACAACTAGCAGCTCAAAACAAAGCAAACAGAGAAGAAGAAGCTAAGATTCATCAAAAAGAAGAAGGCATACGTGTCAGGCATCTGGGAAGATAGCTCAGAGGAAGAAGAGAGTGAAGCTGAAGAGGAGGCAAACCTCTATCTTGTGGCTCAGGAAGAAGAGTCAGACACAGAAGAGGAAAATTGCTGAACCTACTTATGATGAAATGCATATTGAATTACTTAAGTTTGCTAAAGAATTATCCTTCCTAAGAAAAAGGGTTAAAGAACTTGAGAAACCAGTTGAAACACCTGTTGCTATCAAAGTTTGCTCAAACTGTAACATTTTGAAAAATGAAAATGAGAAGTTGTCTAAAACTCTTGAAAAATTTACTCGAGGAAGTGACATGTTACAAGTCATTTTGAAAAATCAAAGAGTTACAAATCATAGGAGTGGTATTGGATATTATCCTCAAAATGATTTCAAAAAGGGGAAGAAAAGGAAAGGCAACAAAAGTTACTTACAATATTTTCAACAAACTATACATGCTTCCGAACCCTTTGCCTTTTGTAATTACTGTAACAGAAAGGGACATAAAACCTCCTCCTATCATTTTAAAAGAAACAGAGTTCTAGGTACGTATAAGTGGGTACCAAAAGGAACAAATGTTCCAAAAGACCCTAAAACTAACCTGAAAGGACCTAACAGAAATTGGGTACATGAAACTATCAAATGATTTCCTGTAGGTTTGTCTTAAAGCATCCAAAGGCAGCAAAGGGTATATTAATAGTGGATGCTCAAGGTACATGATAGGTGATAAGAGTAAATTTGTCAGCCTAAAAGCCAAGGATGGTGGAAAGGTAAGCTTTGGTGGAAACTAGTCTGGGAGGATAGCTATAATTGGTGAAATTGTAAATACAAATGATACTCCAATCAAAGATGTATGCCACATGGAAGGTCTATGTCACAATCTTCTCAGCGTGAGTCAAAGTGCAGATAAAGACAATTGGGTGATATTTGACTCTCATGAATGCTTCATCATCAGCAAAAAGAATCTTTCCATTGATAAAGACAAGTTGAACATTCAACTACGAGATCAGAGGGATGGTAATTGTTATAACATTGATTTAGAAAAGAATGTTACAAATTCATGTTTAATTAGTCAAGCTGATGAAAGTCAATTGTGGCATAAACGATTGGCACATGTAAATATACATCAACTTGTCCAATTAATAAAAAATGAATTAATTCAAAGGCTTCCAAAACTCAAATTCAAAAATAATTTGATTTGTGATGCTTGCCAAATGGGAAAGCAAACCAAATCTTCTTTTTAATCAAAAACAAAGGTTTCTTCAAAAGGATCCCTTGAACTACTTCATATGGATTTGATGGGTCCTGCTAGAGTAAAAAGCTTGGGAGGAAATCTTTACACACTTGTAATCGTTGATGATTACTCCATATTTACATAGACCATATTTTTAGCCTCAAAGAATGAAACATTTGAATTATTCACTTTTTTTGCCAAAAAGGTAAAAAATGAGAAAGGTATATCTATTGTTTCCATTAGAACAGATCACGGAGGAGAGTTTGAAAATGGAGACTTTGTTGCATATTGTGAAAGTGAAGGAATTAATCATAACTTCTCAGCTCCGAGAACCCCACAACAAAATGGAGTAGTGGAAAGGAAAAACAGAGTACTTGCAGATATAGCAAGAGCAATGATGACAGAAAAGCAAGTCTCTTAGGTGTTTTGGATAGATGCTCTAAGTAAAGCCTATTACATCTCAAACAGAGCATATGTAAGACCCTCTCTGAGAAAAACACCATATGAGCTATTCAAAGGAAGAAAACCAAATGCAGTTTCCATGACACGATTTGAAACGTGAAGCATTGGTTATTCAAATAGAAGTAGAGCATTTAGAGTTTTCAACAAACGAACTTATGTTGTAGAAGAATCAGTACATGTAGTATTTGTTGAAACTAATCCTAAAAAAATCTGATATTGATGAAGAAATTATTGTCATTCAACTGATTGTCAACCATATCAGGATTTTGAAAATGAACAATCAGATGAACATCCTCAATTCCCTCAACCAAGAGTCTGGAAATACATCCGCAATCACCCCATCAATCAAGTGATTGGAGAGGTAAATGAAGGTGTACAAACCAGGAAAAGATATTAATAAGGCTCAGTTTTCAGCTTTCATTTCAAAAATAGAGCCTAAAAATATTGAGGAAGCTTTGTCTGACAATGATTGGATAATAGCCATGGAAGAAGAGCTAAATCAATTTGAAAGAAATCAAGTTTGGGATTTAGTACCCAGACCTGATAATCATCCGGTTATTGTTTCAAAATGGGTATTCAGGAATAAGCTTGATGAATCTAGAATCATTGTTAGAAACAAAGCTAGATTAGTAGCAAAAGGTTAGGAAGAAAGGATTGATTATGATGAAACTTATGCTCCTGTGGCAAGATTAGAAGATATTCATGTGCTACATGCCTTTGCTTATTTAATGGATTTCAAATTATTTCAAATGGATGTCAAAAGTGCTTTCTTAAATGGTTTTGTCATGGAAGAAGTTTATGTTGAACAACATCCTGGCTTTGAGGACATTTCTAAACCAAATCATGTTTACAAATTAAAGAAAGCTCTCTATGGTTTGAAGCAAGCTCCTAGAGCTTGGTATGAAAGAATAAGTAATTTTTTAATCAAGAAAAATTTTGTTAGAGGAAAAGTGGATACAACTTTATTTATTAAACATTCAAAATCAAATATGTTGGTTGTATAGATTTATGTTGATGACATTAACTTTGGTGCCACTAACAATGATCTTTGCCAAGAATTTGCTAAGATGATGCAGGAAGAATTTGAGATGTCAATGATGGGAAAATTGAACTTCTTTCTTGGACTTCAAATTAAGCAAATAGAGAATGGCATTTTTATGAATCAGGCCAAGTTTCTCAAGGAGCTGCTGAAGAAGTTTGGAATGGAGCAATGCAAAAGTGCTGACATTCCTATGAGTTCAACAACACTCCTTGATGCAAATGTGAATGGGCAAGATTATGACATTGAAAGATATAGAGGAATGATTGGATCTCTGCTTTATCTAACAACAAGCAGACCAGATATCCAATTTAGTTTTGGAACGTGTGCAAGATATCAAGCAGCACCAAAGGAATCACATGCTGAAAATGTGAAAAGAATTTTCAGATATCTTGATGGAACTATTAATCTTGGAATATGGTATCTAAAAGGAGCAAGTGATTAGTTAATTGTGTATTCAGATTCAGATTATGCTGGATATAAAACTGATAAAAAGAGCATAAGTGGTCAATGTCAATTTCTTGGAAGTGCCTTGGTCTCTTGGTTCAGTAAAAAGCAATCAACGGCATCATTATGATCAACTAAAGATAAATATATTGATGCTGCAAGCTGCTGTGCTCAGTTTTATGGATGAAGAAGCAACTCCAGGATTTGGGAACGGTATTCAATGAAATTCCTATCTACTGTGACAACACCAGCACGATTAATCTCACCAAGAATTCAGTACATCACCCAAGGACCAAACACATTGACATTAGACATCACTTCATCAGGGATCATGTGCAAAAGAAAGGCATCAAAGTTGAATTTATATTCCAACACATCTTCAAGTAGTTGATATTTTTACAAAACCTTTGCTGAGGGAAAAATTTTTGAACATTAGAAGGGAATTGGGAATGGTAAATCCCAATAAATTGTAAGTATAATGTTGATTTAATATTGTTTTGATGATTAACAATTACTAACTTAAGCTTCGGAGTATTTTGACAAAGTTTTGCAGGTCCTTGGATAAGTTCTGCAACTTTAGAAATCATAGTACTCGAGCATTAGGTTCAGATTTTTGAAAGAAAGATGGAGCACTTAAGCTAGCACAAAATGAGCAATGCTCGAGTAATGAAGCACAATAAAAGCATGGAGCACAATACTAGAAGCTAACACTCGAACAGAATATGGGAGCATAGATAATGCTCGAGCATTCAATCTAGACTCAGAGGTCACTATGCTCGAGTATTGGGAAGTAATACTTGAGTATTAGAGGTGGCTGTTCATATCTCAACTCAATACCCGAGCACTGGAGTACAATACTTGAGCACCAGGTTATCAATGCTCGAGCATTGGACCTTGTTGGGCATCTGTGTATTCTATAACCTCGATGCTCGAGCACTAAGAATCAATGCTCAAGCATTAGGGTTTAACACTCGAGCACTACAAGTTAATACTTGAGTGTTGTCATATATGTTCATCTTTTGGCCCCGACACTTGAGCACAGTCACATAGCACTCAAGCACTGAGGTGTAACACTTGAGCACCGCGTGACAATGCTCGAGGATTGACAAGTTCTGATAACTTATACCTCTTTTTCCCGTCAGCACTCGAACCCTAACACTCAAGCACCACCAAATCCTCTCAACCCGAATCGTTGTATCTGCTTCTAAACCGTTACAACTCCACTCAGAAACTGTTTTTCGGCCAAACCCCCTTATTATTACATATTATTGCATTCATTTACTCTCTCAAATTCTCAAAATTCCCCTTTCATCGCCGACGCTCTTCATTCCTTTTTCTCTCTGTTTTTACTCCAAAATTTCCATGGCATGCACAAAATCCATTGCTGGTACTTCTCCTAAAGGCAAGAGAGCTGTCTCTTCTGCTCCTACTCAATCCAAGTCTGCATCAAAGAAAGTGAGGATAGCAGAACCTTCGGAGGACATCGTGGCCCCTGCAACTAAGAAATCAAGTACCAACCAACCTAAGTCTATCTTGAAAGAAAGAGGCAAGGGACTCTTGATCACAACTTCTCAATAAGTGAGCAAAAACAAAGGGAAAAGGAAGGAAGAAAGGAAGAACTCCATCAGAACTTCCAAGGGCACCAGATGGTTTTAATACTTCATCGGTATTTATCTCCAATCCCTCCATTTATGAGGCTAAGTTAAAGAATAGACCTTTGTGCCCTGCTGTTCATGTAGACCTTAAGGAAATCGATAAAATGGGAATAAAAGTGTCAGAGTATCTTGAATATTATAAGCCTCTCATACAGATCAAGGATAATTTTTCCCCTGAAATGATCAGAATTTTTTATAATAACATGCATTATACCTCTGTGGAAAATGAAAAGGGGGGAATAGTTTCATATTCCATGCTTACAAAGATGAGAGGGAAAGAAATTTCCATTACTCTTGAGATTTTGAATGGTTTTCTTGGAATAAATTAGTATGTTGAAAAATTGCCTAACTTATTAGAGGAAGAGATATTTGGTTTATTAAGGCCTGGTGAGACATTTGTCACTTTGTCTTTCGACCTTTCTGCCATACCACCACTATAGAGAGTTATTTACTACATCTATTCTAGATGTTTAGTGAATAAAAGTGGGAATTACACTCACCTTGCTTACATGGACTATCGTAATTTGGCATAGATTATGAAGAAAGAAAAGAGAAACATAGGAGAATGGTCTTTGATGAAATGTGGAGGTTTGTTCACTCAGGATCAAAGAGGATTTCAGTGCCTTATCCTTGCTACTCTTTCATCCCGAAAAGTCTCAAAATTTGGCATATCTTAGATAAGGTAGTTGAGCTAGTTCAGTTTGGTCAGGCTCATCTTCACAGGATGAATATAGACATAGAGCATCCTTAGGTTCAGGCCAAGAAGAAGAAGAGAAAGACCACATCTGCTATTTTACAGGGACAGGATGAGGCCCAGTCCTTTGCACCTCCTCAACCATCATTTGCTCCATCTTTTTCTCAAGCTGCACTACAAAATTATTTAAGGACAGAATTTAGAAGAATGGGAGAAACATTTACAACTGCATTCCAGGCTCAGACACAGGATTATATCAGGAATGTTCTTCAGTCAGCAGGGGACTATTTCTCAGGGAAGACACTAGATGTGGCAGTCACATCTTTGTCTAAGGACCTTATCATATTTAGAGATGCATTCCTGAAGAAATTTGATGCCTTATTGAGTACATTGGCTTGTTTGGAGAGCAGAGTGACATCTATTGAGGAGTTCATCAGGGAATCTTAGGCTTCCACTTCAGCTATACTACTTCTCCACCTCCACCTCCACCTCCATCACCATCTCTTGGGAAATTCTTGGGACATATCATTAGCAAGGGAAGGCTTTGCATGGATCCAGCCAAAGTACAAGCCATCCTTGAGTGGGAACCACCCTCAAGAGTCACGGAGTTAAGATCCTTCCTTGGCTTGTGAACTACTATCACCGGTTCATCCAAGGGTATTCTTCTGTTGCCGCTCCACTCACTGATTTGTTAAAGAAGAAGCAAGTATGGAACTAGAGTCCAAGGTGCCAACAGGCCTACGAGGCACTAAAGAAGGCTGTAATAGAAGAACCAGTGCTTGCTGTACCAAACCTTAACAAATCATTTGAGCTACACACCGATGCCTCTGACTTTGCTGTTGGGGGAGTCTTAATGCAAGAAGGACACCCCATTGCCTTTGAAAGCCGGAAGCTTAAAGATACAAAGAAGCGGTATACAGTGCAAGAAAAAGAAATAACTGCGGTAGTACATTGCCTTCAAACATGGAGAAACTACTTACTTGGGAGTAAGTTCGTGATCAAGACGGATAATGTAGCCACTAGCTACTTCCAGACCCAAAAGAAGCTTACTCCTAAGCAAGCACAATGGCAGGATTTTCTTGTAGAATTTGAGTATGTTATGGAGTACAAGCCAGGTAAAGCTAACCTGGTAGCTGACGCTCTTAGTCGTAAGAGCACCCTTGCCAGCTTTTGTCATCCCCAGAGTAATATGAGGGAGCGTATTAAGGAAGGGCTGAAGCATGATAAGATAGCCCAATCCCTCCTTAACCTCATTGAAGAAGGTAAGACTAGAAAGTTTTGGGTCGAGGATGGGATACTCCTCATAAAAGGCCAACGGATTTATGTGCCTTCTCATGATAACCTTCGTAGAGAGGTGTTGAAGGAGTGTCATGATAGCAAGTGGGCCGGTCATCCGGGCCTACATCGCACGCTGGCACTAGTAGGAGACTCCTACTATTGGCCTCAGTTGAAAGTAGATGTCGAGGCCTATGTGAAGACTTGTCTTGTGTGCCAGCAAGACAAGGTGGAACAGACTGCACCCGCCGAATTACTTCAGCCTCTCCCCATTCCAGAGCATCCCTGGGAGAGTATATCAATGGACTTCATTGTGGGATTACCCACAAGTGAAGGCTATAACTAGGTCATTGTGGTGGTAGAACGGTACTCGAAGTATGCCACCTTCATTCCTGCACCCAAAGAATGTTCTGCTGAATAGACAGCCCAATTATTCTTCAAGCATGTTGTCAAGTATTGGGGGCTGCCTCGTTCGATAGTAAGTGATAGAGACACTCGCTTCACCGGGCAGTTCTGGACGGAGTGTTCAAGCTTATGGGTTTTGAACTCAACTTCTCCACCAGCTTTCATCCTCAAAAGTGATGGACAGACTGAGAGGGTGAACGCCCTCCTAGAGCTATATTTGAGGCACTATGTGAGTGCCAACCACAGAGATTGGGCAAAGTTGCTCGATGTAGCCCAATTCTCTTACAATCTATAGAGAAGCAAGTCTACCGGCAGAAGTCCCTTCGAGATTGTCATGGGTTAACATCCCTTGACACCAAGTATCATTGCCTCTGGTTACAAAGGTCCTAGTCCACCAGCGTACAAGTTCGCAAAAGACTGGGACGATCAGGTCGGCATTACAAGGGCCTACTTGGAAAAAGCCTCCAAGAAGATGAAAAAGTAGGCTGACAAAAAGAGGCCCCCAAGAGATTTCCAAGTTGGGGACCTTGTCCTTGTAAAGATGTATGCCCACACGAGGTTGGAAGGAAGGCACAGGGGTCTTCTCAGGAGATATGAAGGACCTTTCCCCATTCTCAAAAAGATTGGGACCCAAGCCTACAAAGTGGAGCTGCCCGCCAGAATCAAGTATCACCCGGTCTTCCATGTGAGTTTACTTGAGCCTTATCATGGTGATCCCTCAGATCTGGACAGAGGCATCTCACGACGCGCACCGATGAGCATCAAGGTTCAACATGACAAGCAGGTTGAGGAGATACTTGCTGACCGAAAGGTGCGTCGCTCTAACCAACCTCATATTCATGAACTTCTTGTCAAATGGAAGGGACTCCCTCCAAGTGAAGCTAGCTGGGAACCTATTTCCCATTTGTGGCAATTCCAGGACTAGATCGAAGCATACGAGGCAAAGAAGGCAACGAGGATGTCGCTGGGATAGGCGGGGGAGGATGTCACGGTCCGCTCTAGAGAACCCTAGAACTCTCTAGAGATCTCTTGTATATACTTAGCCATTCTAGAACTCTCCACACATTTTTCACATGTTTGAATTCAATGTGTAAATATCTAGATATTTTATGAGATAATTCTGGAAAGCGAATAGGAGCCGTTAGATCAAAACGATCTCCACCGTCCATTGAGGAGGGGGAGTAGTATAAATACCCCAAGGGGGCCATTTGTAACCACCAAGCATTTGAGAGCAATACAAGCATTCTCCCAAGTTCTCCATCTCTCTCTAGATTTCCTTAGTTCTCAAACTAAGTTAAGTCTTTGGAAGGCTTACTAGCAAGTCCAGAGCTTGAGTTTGAGCGAATCTTGCTAGGCCGCACAGTGCTTCATCAAGTAAATTACTAAGCCCGTAACATAAAGGAGAGGATATGCAACTCTAATCTACATATATATGAATTTTACCAAAGGTTTAATTAGTGTATATAACATTAGAACTTTATATTATAGACTTCTCTAATTCTATTATTAAGAAGGGAAAGAGATAAATTTTTTTTGTCATATTTATAAATCACGTTATTAATTCTTGTATATATGAATTTTACATAAGGTTTAATTTGTGTATTTAACATTAGAACTTTATATTATATACTTCTCTAATTCTATTATTAAGAAGGGAAAGAGAATTTTTTTTTTGTCATATGTATAAATCACATTATTAAATTGTTCATGTGGCTATATGATTCTATCCTTAATTTATTGTTACTTTATTCTTATGTGGTATAATGTATATTAAATAAACATAAAGTTGAAAAGTTATTAAATTTTAAAGTAGAGTTTTAATACAGTTTAATGTTTTCCTTAGTTTGTATGAAATGTTGGAAGTGATTTATAAATAGTAGAGGAAAAATGTATTTATGTACGTATTTAAGTTTCTTCTTAAACAAAATTGATATTAATCTCCCCAAAATTTTGAATATTTCAATAAACAGACATGATAATTCTTAAAATAGAATGAATTTAGATTTTTCACATGATAACTAAGTTTTAAGTAAAAGAAAACAATTTGTATTTCACCTTTATAATTTATTTTCCCCCTTCAAATACTAAATCATCTGTGCATCACACTGGTGAGAAATCGAATATGTGTCTATATATAATAAACTATAAAATATTATCAGTATTTTTAAAATATATATTCCTTGAAACTATATTTTTTAACATCAAAATTTATAAAGATAATATTATAAAAAAACAATAATACGTACAGCTATGATGGCTTTAAATGCATTGTTAAGGTTAATTGATTTAGATACCTCCTTTGTAAACTGTGAAGGAAAAAGGAATCCAACTATATTACGTGAAAGTAAATTATTTTTAGATATATGCAAAAAATTGAGTTGTACAATATCAATTGTAAAACTGAAAAATTTGTTGCTTAATTTAAACGAAACAACGGATTCTAAACAACATAAATCGACATAAATTTTAAAATAGAATACATTATTGCTTAGATTTCAATTTTTAAAAGATAAAAAGCTATTTATCATAAAACAAATTATTTTTAATTTTCACATTTATTTTTTATTTTTTCCTTGCAAATACTAATAATGTCCCTCCACCACACCTGTGATAAATCCATTTTGTGTGTATATGTAGCAAATTACAAAAAGCTTCAGGGGGTCTTGGTATGGCGTATATGTAATACCTTTAATTCATAGTGTTTAACATGTACAATGGAAGCGTTTGGAATCACTTTAGCTGGCTAAAGCTTGTGAAAAATGATATTTAAAAAATGTTAATTCGCAGTACTATTCATAACTTTCTAAAAATAGCCTTAACTTTAAAAAATCATAATCACTTGTAGAAAAATAGGAATTAAGTGATTCCAAGTTCTATAGAAAGATATTTGAATCAACTTTGGATGAAAAATAAATTCTGGACATTTTATCTTGAAAATCGTGCCCAGTTTTTATTTCAAAAACTACTGTTCATTTGGTCATTTTCTATTTTTCAGTATTTTAGCCCAAATTTGGAAGGGCATATCTCTTAATACGGTTATTGGATTTGGACAAATTACCACTCATTTTAAAGGGAAAAATTAGATCTATTTGGTGGTAAAATATCACATCCTAACTCCCTCAATTGCTCTGTACGGATTTGGTCAACTTTGAGTTTGATTTTTGTTGACTTTTACCCCCTTTGTTTATACTTAATCCGATTTGAGGTATGGTTGCTTTATCTTGTCATATTAATGCCTTTGGAGCATTTTAAACTATCCTAGCATGCTTGGAAATAAAATCTCCTACCACACATGTTATCAACTACAATCAACACATAATACCCTTATGGGTATTTACAAATTTTCATAAATGTTTATTAATTACTTACCAAATCTTCAAGCCTTCTCCTTCCCCTTCTTCTCTCCTTGAATAAGCTAGCCCTAGGATTTGGGTTTCATTGGGAGGGTAAGATTCTTGGGAATCTTAGTAGCATAAGCAACTATTACATAATCAAATTCATGCATTTAAAAACATGATACCTACTTAACCTTGAAATTAATTTGCTATGCATACCTAACATGTCACATAACATAGCAAAGAGGCAAATCTTCATCATATCCTAACTTTAACATCCACACCATTGTTGGCCAAGGTGTGGCATCAATTGTCCCATGGCGGAGGCTCGAGGGGCCAAGTCATAGTCGAACCATGGCGCTTGGGCGTCTGCTCTACTGTGGGTTAAAGAAATAGAGTTGCGCCCTGACTAACAGCTATAACTTTTGACCTAGTGGTAAGCGCTTGATCCTAACAATTGGTATCAGAGCCAAGGTCATGGGTTCGATTCCCAGCAAGACAATTGCTGAGGGGGAGATTGTTGGCCAAGGTGTGGTATCAATTGTCCCATGGCGGAGGCTCGAGGGGCCAAGTTATAGTCGAACCATGGCACTTGGGCGTCTGCTCTACTGTGGGTTAAAGAAATAGAGTTGCACCCTGACTAACAGCTATAGCTTTTGGTCTAGTGGTAAGCGCTTGATCCTAACAACCATAGCATATTAACCAAACCATATCAAAGCAAGTAATCATGCAATAAACACGATGAAATGTTATTAAAATAATAATTGCTAAGCTACCTCTTCTCCTTAGCTATCCTTAAGGTTTAAAGCTTTCTTGATGAACTTTTCCAACAAGCTCTTTGGGTTCTCAACTTCCTAAACATTAATCAAGAGCATGACCATCATTTTCAAGTCATCAACAATGCAAAAGAACTACAAAACGCACTATAACCTCTCTTGCCCATTTCAAGACCCTTACAACTTCAAAACTTGTGCTTATGATTCAAAATGCTTCCCAAATCCTTTTCTCACTTTTACCCTACACATTTTTTCCTTCTAACCTCAATGGAAGCATCAAAATCATCAAAATCACACTCCTCCTACCCCATACAGATCTGGACGAAAATATGTCCATGTAAGAAGAAAGTAATTTTTCCAACTTTCATCATGTGTAACAACATATTTTTGATCCCAAAACACTTCTCATGGATTATTTAGCTCAAAAACAACTCTTCCTCATTAAATATAAAATTGGACAGCATCTCCCCTTAGGGTTTGAGATTCCAAAAATTCATACAAACATCAAACCCAAACA
>JANTPZ010097568.1:0-11679 GCA_025593235.1 Vachellia pachyceras
AAAGGGAGGGAAAAAGAAATTAAAAATAAAAATCAATTTCTTTTCTCAATATATTATTTCATATATACATACAAATATATATATATATATATATATATATCCACTAGCCAGCGCCAAGCACGAGAAGAGTCAAAAGAAACCAAAACCACCCCTTTTCAGTAGCCAGTAGTAGTAATACCATATTTTTCCAGTTATCTCCATAGCTGGAAAGTAATGGACTGCAGCTGCTACTCTGGAAACCCTAATGATCCAAACCCTAATTATGGTATGGATATGGAGGCGGTAGCTTCTTCGCCATCAGAGTACATGTTGTCGGATTCCTTCATGTTCGAAGATGTCGCAGAAGATCATCATCATCATCATCATCATCATCATCATCATCATCATCATCATCATCATCATCATCTTGAAGAATACTGGTCACATCATGGCACAGAATCATCGGAGAAGGCAAACAATAATACTGATCAGTTCAGTACTGGTGCAACATCATCGGAGACCTACAACAATATCATGCAAGTTCTTGTTATATTATGATTCAGTTGGTGTTCTCTGTACTAAATCATGGTTTTTCATTAGTTCGATTTTGTTCATTTGAAGAAGAAAAAGATCAGACGATGTTGCTGCTGATGTAATTAATTACAAGACGATGTTTCTGTCGATGTAATTAACTATAACTGTTGTGTTTGTTTTGAACAGAGAATGCGAGGAAGGGCTAATAAATGGAAACAACCAAGCAGCATCAGAAGTGACACAAAGGATTGCGTTTAGGACAAGATCAGAGCTCGATGTTATGGATGATGGATATAAATGGAGGAAATACGGGAAGAAGTCTGTCAAGAGTAATCCAAATCCCAGGTAATTAGTTAATTATAATTAATAAAATCATCAATATCCAAATACTATCAACAATACTACCTCATAAGTTTTTTTAAATTAAAAAAATTAAGTAACTATATATTCTGAAATATTTACGTTTACCATTCAATTATATGTTAATCTATAAGCCGGATGAATCAATTTGAGAAAAATAATAAATATATTAATTTATTTGACTTCTTTAATATCCCTAACAAGTCAATTGGAGTTTATATTAAGAATTAGTATTTAATTACAAGAATTAGATGATAACTAATTCTTGATGTTAAAAAAATTAATTAAATTAATTATTTATAAGTCATATGTGCTTATTTTTTAAATTACCATGTTTAATTACGTAGTTGAAAGTGTTCTTTGATGGGAATTCCCTTGTACCTATAACACAATTAATAGGGGTATTGTGAAATATTATAAATTTAAGAGGTAAAATGTATTAAAGCGTTATATTTATGATTGAAATAAATCTATTGTCTAAGTTTTGTATTTGTCAAAGGAGGCTGTATAAATTAATGTATTGTAATTTAAGGGTTTTGTTATTTGGTTTATTTGTAACAATGTTTTCAAAAGTCAAACGCACAATCAATTATATTTTTCTACAAAACAAGATAATCTCCTCCACATATTTACCTTGACTTACATAAAATAAAGTACTTCTCTATCGTTTTCCCAAACGAACCCAATATTTATTTCAATTTATCTTCTTTATTAGCATAATATTGACGTGCACAGCTTTTTGCCCTGTTTATGTTGTTTCAATGAATGTATTGCTGAGAACTTTACAACAGCATGCGAATCAGGCCAATGGATCCCACCATGGCTTTTCTTTTAGCAATCTCCATAATTCATTCAATATTTCTTTTATTTGCCAGTAGAATTTATTCAATATATTTTGTATCATTCATTAATATAAAACTTAAACGTTTTGAAGAATATCATAACGTTTCTTTAATTATAACAAAAGTTAGATGAACAATATATTTGCATAACTATAGTTACTTATATATTTTTTTATCATTAAATTAAATTACAATTAAATAAATGAGAGAGATTATACGTGGTAGTAAAAAGTGTGAAAGTGAAATATTTAAAGCATCGATTTTCTATATCTAGCCCCCACCATAGTTTGTTCACAGGACACAAACTAATAACTATGTATTATTTAATTCCAAATTTATATTTGGTAAATAAATGTTCAGAGTGAACAATGGACCGCAGATTTGATGTGTGCCTTCTTATAATATTATATCAATATAAATGTGAGCCAATGGTGAATGGTTCCGTATTAGCTTTATGCCTTTGCCTCCACAGTGAGTGTGTGTGGTCTGTGGAGTGCTGGTTTGTCAAACCCACACAAAGCAACAAAACATGATGATATGTGTGAATAACAATAACAATTGGACCGTTTGAGAACGATGTGGATAAGTGTTTTTACATAAATCGAGGTAAACATGTGGATGAGATTATCTCATTTTACGAAAAACACTATTGAATGGGTTTTTGATTTTTTCAAACGGAATGCCAACAGCAACGTGTGTGAATAAAGATAAGCTTTATGATATATATATATATATACACACACACAATCAACTGATTTAACTAATTATGTCATAATCATGTTGATAAAAGGCAAGGTGGGTACAATTATATCATATTGTATTCAATTAATACACACAAAAATGGTCATTGATAGTTAACTTTCTCTCTCTCTCTTTAATTCTACCTACCATATACTGTACGTATCTAGGAATATGTTGGAAGAGTGATTTTACACAAGTTGAGGTAAGTATGCGAGAGGAATTTTATGTCGACTTATGTGCAACGTGATTTTAACGTGCTTTAACATATTAAGTATATGATATTGGAGACTCTATCGAAATTGAAATTGAAATTGAAATTTTGTATTTGATCACGATCGTATTTTAAGAGGTATTGCGTTTCTTCCATTTGACGTACTCAATTATTAGCTGCAGTGAACAATAATCATGATTATTTTTTATTAATTAACAATGTGCATGTATATTTCTTCATAATTAATTAATTAGAAAAATTTAAGATGTGGGGATTTGTATAGCTAATGGACTTGAAAAAAAAATGGATGGAGCAGGAACTATTACAAGTGTGCAAGTGAAGGATGCAAAGTGAAGAAGAGAGTGGAGAGGGACACAGAAGATGTGAGCTATGTGATCACAACTTATGAAGGAATTCACACTCATGAGAGCCCTTCTTCAGCCTATTACTCCCAAATGCTCCTTCCTAATTATAATTATTTACATCCCTCTACTTCTGCTAACTCATCCTCCACTGCCACTAATACTTCCTAAATTATATTATTACTTAATTAATATTTTGTAGTACTGATCACTTTTGATTATTTGTTCTCTCCCATTGTGTTCTCATCAAATCAACAACTTGAGCTATGTTAGGAACCTACATTGTTGCATTCTTAAAATATTGAATTTAAGACCTTTGATTAAGTTGGAACGACTATTATGAACATAATAGTAAGAGAAAAAAGCGATAGTCAACAATTTCAAACAAGTTCAAATATTGTGTGATGAATTAATAGTTTTTAAAAAATTAACTACTATATCTGTAAGTAGTTTTCATGGGGTTAAAGTTTAAATTTATTCATTACCATCAACATTTTATTAAATTAAATCAACGTTTGTATTAACTTTTTTATAATTGATTTTACGTAGTTCGATATAAAGACATGGGATGAGTCATGCATTGATTTACATAAAAATGTCCATGGAATTAGGATATTTGTGCAACGTCATACATAGAAATGAAAGATTTGCACATAATTCAATAAAAGATACATACATGTGTGTGTGTGTGTATAAAAGAGTTGGATCTGTGATTAAAGAAAAAAGTGCTGATCTTAACTCAAGAACCTGGTTCCTTAACAATTAATAACATTAACAATTACTAATACATTTGATACACAAATGATTTTAATTGGGGATTTTTAGCAATTTTTTCATATTATTTTAATACATAAATTAGAAGCCTGAAAAATCTTTTGTAGAATATTAGGATTAATATAATCTCAAGTAACCTCGAATCTCATATTTGTCGGTGAACGTAATGGTGGACACGAACAACGGAAATTAGGAGATTATTTAAAAAAACGACCGGGGAAATGAAAGAAAATTGCTGCTTTCACGTGTTCAAGTGAGATCGCATTCTTTCAATTTCAATTTCCGTCGTAATTTCGCGCGACTCTCTTCTCGATTCAGACGATTTTGCCTACCTTATAGGCTATAGCTTGTTTCAGGCCTCTTTGGACATTGCGGATTGATAACAAATCTTCCGCAAGTTGTCAATTCACTGTCCCATTTGGATTAGCTTGTGAATTTTTGCCAACTTTGAGCGTGAACTTGCTTGACCTTCTCCTGCTCGATTCATTTTTTGGTTATTTGCTTTCTCGACTTATTGTCAGATCCATTGACCAAAGTGGATAATTTTCGGAGATGTGAAATCATGGGCTATATCTAATATCTGCTTGGAGGTTGACTTGATGTTTACATGAGATGGATTTTAGAATTGAAGTCGGATTTTAGAATCCGTTACGGGTATATGTGCCGGGGAATTGTTGGAGGTTTGTTTTCGTAATAGCAATTGAAGCTAAATTTGTAAAGAGTAGACATGTTCCGGTGGGACCGTGAGAGGGAGAGCAGCGGGCCGCCGCATGGGCAGATTAGAGTTCTCGTTGTTGGTGACTCAGGTGAGTGATGTTTCCATTCTTGTATTGCTTCCCCAATCTCTTGTGCTCAAGTTTTACTATGGTGACTGTCGACTATTTCTTAGTGTGAAGCTTCTCGACCAAATTTCAAAATTTAGCTATCAATCGATTGAATGCAGTTGTTGTGCTGTAAATATCTTTGGAGCTTCATAGCAGTGCCGCTGACAGCCTTAGATAAGAATGATGATACCAAAGTGAATCCGGAAATTTCATTACACCTGTAGACCGGCACATAATGCGTTGTATGCGAATTGCAAAGTGACAGAAATCCAATTTTTAATGCATTAAGCGGCCAGCGTTTTAGAAAAGGTATTGTTTGGGCAAATTTTAAAATTATCAGCGACTTATAGTGTTTGAGAAACAACTTAAAGATGGTGGGAATTGCAGATAAATACTTCTGTGGCAGTTGTCCTCAACTCGCGTGGCAATCTCTTTTGACAAACTGGAGACTCGTGTGTGTGGTTTGTCAGAGTTATTCGTAGATAAGTCTTTCTGGATCAATTTAAACTGAAAATTTCTAGCCTGAATTGGCGTGACAAGTTAGTACGATATTTTGATAGGTTCTGTGGATGGACCCAGCAAATGACTACGTGATTTGGTATAATTATTAAATCACAATTTTTATGTATTAAATTGAAAGGCATTTTAAAGTATAGGAGCTAAGAAAATGTGGCATGAATCATTAATCTGGCATAATATTTTGCATGCATGATAGTCATTGAGTGTTTCATTCCATTAATAGAAAATTTTCCTTGGGTAGCCATTGATCAATGCAAAAGTCTTAATAATTTTGGGAGACGAGAGGGAACTTCCTCAATATAACTGCAGCAAGTTCCATAATTATAGCAGGGAACTAGTTACTGTATGTAGACTGCCATCAATAGGAAAATCCATGGTTTCAATCTCTTCATCACTGCATCAATTGGCACCATATGGCTCTTTTAAGCATGTCAGTCATATCATATACACTTTTTTCTTCACCGGTGAGTCCTATACTGCAGTCATTTTATATTTTAATGTTCTTACAGGTGTTGGGAAGACTTCCTTAGTCCATCTGATCCTCAAAGGTTCTTCCGTTGCTCGTCCTCCTCAGACAATAGGTTGTTCTGTTGGTGTGAAGGTAAAGACCGCACGAAAATGCATAATTGTTGCTGCAGTATAAATCTTCACCAGGTGTCCCATACACTATTGCTTTCTTCCAGCACACTACTTGTGGAAACTCCGGCAGCTCTTCAAATAATCTTAAAGGTGATTCTGAGATAGGTTTCTTCATTGAACTTTGGGACGTGTCAGGACATGATCGATACAAAGATTGCAGGTCTATGTTTTACGCACAAATTAATGGTAAGTGATAATTAATAATATACCCTTTTGTTTTCTTAATTGTTTACACTCTAGGAAGAAATTGCGTGTTTGCAATGCAATATAGGGTTAAGTCTTCAAAGAGAAGAAAATGATTTCTGACACTTTAATAACCATCTAATGCATCTTTGGTTTCTCTTCTTAAGCCCTCTATAATCAATATAAATGAATGATATTGAATTAAACTCTAAACGCAATCTCTTAAATGAGTGTTGTTACACCATTCAAATTAATTTAATGGAGAATCAGCTACTTTTAATATGTATTTGAAATGTATCTGGAATTGATGGTTTGAATCTCATGGCACACTTATGCTACTGTTTTCTATACTAGCACCCATATTTCAATGGTAGTTAAGTTTATGGAATTTTCTACAACTAGAATTCATTTATAATTAATGAAGCCTGAATAATCCATTCCATGAAACTTGAATGCTTATTTCTAAAACTGAGGTTTTTTATTTAAACTTAATCTGCAGGTGTAATTTTTGTTCACGATCTCTCACAGAGAAGAACGAAGGCGAGCTTACAGAAGTGGGCAGCTGAGATTGCTGCAACTGGGACTTTTTCTGCTCCTTTGAGGTCTGGTGGTCCTAGGGGCCTCGCTGTTCCCTATATTGTTGTTGGTAACAAATTTGATATTGCTTCAAGAGAGGGTAGAAGAGTTAGCAGTGGGAATCTTGTTGGTGTGGCCCGCCAATGGGTTGAGAAGCAGGGTTTACTTCCATCAAGTGAGGAGATTCCTCTAACTGAGAGTTTTCCTGGTAGTGGAGGATTAGTCGCAGTAAGTGTCTCAACAAAAATATTATACATGTCGGTTTCACTTGTGACTTCAAGTTGTTCTTTCCAATCTTAAGAATTAAGATAGTGTGCTACTTCATGCAAATTTTTATGTCGAGCCCAGTATGTTTAATTTATTTGGATTCTGAAATTTCTGTCAACAACTAGCCTATACTCTATGTAAAGGTATACAATAGTGCACTTAAAGGATTACCATGAATGACGAACTTATCTTTTTGTTGTTTCACTGTGCTTTGAGTTTTGGTTTTGAACTTGAGAGGGTGAATGTACACTGCTTGGGGTTTTGATTTCTCTTTCAGTTATTAAAAACCTAAAATAGCTTATGTAACTAAGACATAGCAAACCATATCCGGTACGTGACTAAACTTGATATAGAGATCTCTTGCGCTTTTACTTTGTATTCAAGTATTTGATATCGCGGGTTATACCTTGAACATCTGCAGGCTGCAAAAGAAGCAAGGTATGACAAGGAAGCCGTGATGATTTTTTTTCATATGGTCAGTATAATACCTGATATCTGTGTTTTTCCTCCCTGTAAATAAATGAATTTGTTATCATCTACCTTGCCTTTTCTTTCAGTTGATCAGGAGAAGATATTTCTCTGATGAAATACCTGCACCAAGTGCATGGTCCGTTTCTTCAGTTCCAAGATCTGCTCAGCGTATAGATGATGACAATGTGTTTGATGAGGATGATCAGTCTTCTATTGCAAGGTGTGTTCTGCTTTCCTGGAAGACAGTTTGAATTATCATCACAATCCATTATTCTAAAATTTCTATGGGAAGGGAAAATTTTCATCAAGTTTGGGGTACACTAATGCTCCATATCGTTGGCTTTGGTTCCATCTATAGTTTCTTTCTTTACTTGGTTTGCACCACTCCTTAGAAATATTTATTGGTGACTGCAGTCAAGGGGGTGATTCTTACACGTAAAGTGCAGCTCCGCCGCTCTGGGCTTGGGGAAATCTCGCTCCTTCCCCTTGCGCTCCAAGTAATAATAATCTCGCTGCGCCACCCATGCATTATTCTCAGCAGCCAGCTTCAACATCTGAAAGCTATAGGTTCCCAAGATTTTCCTTTTCTCGCTCCTCAGATAGCGGTGCAAGCACTAGAACAAAGCGCTCAGATATAAATGTCTGAGGGCCTCTGGATTGGGTAATTATTCATGTGCTGATACACTGATATATTCTTGCTTAGAATGAAGTCATTACTTGTTGCAATGGGCTTCACTATTTTACTTGTGACTGGTCAGTTGATTCTTTCATTTTTTAAGAGGCTTTATCAATACAGGAAAAAGGGGGGGGGTTATTTATAGTGTTAAGATCGGTTCTTCTGTATTTAAAGTTTGTTTTACTTTCTCTTGAAAATTTCAACAGTACATTGCCTGTAAAATGTAAGGGAATTTCCCTCCCCAGTTGATAGAAGTAAAAATATACTTTTTTTTTTTCTTTGGGGAATCAAACGGGAAGCCAATTCGTTTATTAATCCAGTGTCTTACAATGCCCAAGCCTATCATCATCTACCACCTCATCATAATGGGTGGATTATCTTCTTTGCCGATTAAGAATTTCCTATCAAATAAGAAAATTGAGGCAACTTGAACATATTACATGACAATTGGAAAAGAGAAAATTGGAGAAGAGTTTCTCATTAGAATTTTTTTTTGTTGAGAAAAAACCAATAAACTTTTATATACAAAGTATTGCTATTTTAAAAATTTTGTATATAGAGTACTGATGCTTTGATTTAGATCTTTATCACCAATAAAATTTTTAATGAATAACTTTTTTTAAAATTTTCCCAATGAAGAACTCCTTTGTATGATCAAATTAAAACTTGAGATTAAATGAATACTTTATTCTTCTTTTTCTATTTTTAATCAATTACAGTTTTCCTGCCCCCAACCACAAAAAAAAAAAAACTAAACTAATCATAAAGCAGTTTGAAAACTTCAAGCATTGACCCCTACGTACATGCAAGACATGAACCCACGTTTCGTCCACGTAGCAAAGAACGTGTCCGGTCTCGATATCTCAGAATCTGCAAATTATATTCCAAAGTGAAACATTTTCCCTTTTGAACTTCTCTTTTCTTTTAGTCTCTATACCCCAGAAAAGAAGCAGTGTCTCTTGTAATGGAAAATTTAAGGAGGAACAGCGTGCTACTATTTCTTCTCTTCTTCATCGTGGTGGTTCTTCAATTCCAGATCGCCGTTCAACAGGACGGCGCCGGCCACCGTGCCGTTCAAGATGAACCGGAATACCCACTCTTGCATAAGTATGTTCTGGATGCTGTTTCCCTACTCAAAAGGTCTCACAAAAGCTCGTGGGAGAAGGTCAAAACTGTAATTCATGACCTTCAGATGAAGTTATCTCCTCCAGATTTGGAGTAAGTTCAACGGTTTCTTGTTTCTCTCTTTTCTAACCTATTCGTTGGCGTTTCGTTCCTTATTCCATCGAATTTGGATTACCTCGTTGATGTTGAACAGAGGAAGACATAGCGCGTGAAATTTTAGCAATTAATTCGACCCTTAGTTGCTTGTTTATTTGTTTGCTTATATGATAATAACTCATTTATGACTTCTAAACATTATGATAACTTTTATGTTTAACATTTGATTGATTTTTTTTTATGAGAATATTGATTCATTTTCATACGAATGTGGATAATTGAATATTAATGTTTGGTTGACTTGTACACCATTGGATGTGATGTTTAAAGGATCCGAGCATGCACACATTAGAACAGTTTGACTCAGTGGTAATTCATATTTTACAATAACTTGAATATTAGAGTATGATATGCAGAAGAATAATAATTAGTAATGTTCAGTATGACATAAGAAAAGTACGGTAGAACAGAAATGACACTTTGTAAAAATCTAGAGAAGTTAAGAAATAGTGCAATGTAAAATCTTCTGTTAGGACCGAATTAGCATTAAACCAAGCTATTCCATTTTCCTTCTGTTTCTTTGGTGAGTTACCAACCTATTCCATAATTTGATAATGAAAGCTGAAAAAAAAACATAGAAATTTGAATCACTTACACTCTTGCAGTGATAATTCGAAGGATGGATATAAAGTAGGAATTGAGTTAAATGTATTACCTGTATATAATTGCAAATTGGGTCTAAATGCTTGCAGTTGTTTGGCTGCCAGTCAAAAAATTTCTTCTGTACTTTGCCAGACAACTCTCACATTTAGCTCATACTCATAGTCACTTGAATTAAACCAAACGAAACACCAACTAATTGGATTGACTATGTATAACTGTAAATTGTGTGTGAATGTATTAACCGTGTATACCTGTAAATGATCTAACTTGTGAGAAATGTGAAATCTTGTCGATCAGTTTCCGGGGAGCGAAAGAGGCCCAAAGTGATGGAATGAAAGATGCAGCAGAGAAGAGCTTCCATATAAGCAAAGAGGCAGTAAAGGAATCTGCAAAATCTGCAGCAGAAATGGTTGGAGATGCAGTTCACAAGACTGCACAAAAGGTGAAGGCTGCCTCAGCCTCAGAGCGAGAGTCTGATTCAGAGCTTTAAATCTTTTTTGCTATACGTATAAACACATTTGTTTAATCCGTAGGAAACCATCTTGCGAACCAATTTATTTATCTTGAAGCTTCTATTACACTTTCAGATTTCATCCTCTCTATAGTTTATCCAAGCCTGCCTGCCGTTTAAAACAACTAGATCTAACAACCATATGAACTACTACATTATAAAACAACACACTTTATCCCATAATAGTAGGGTCAGCTACATTGATCATACATTATATGATTGTACTCTATTAACAACTAAATCTTGAGATAAATAAACCAAAAGGTCTCGTTTAAAAAACTTCAATGATGAGCGTTCTCTTTGGTTTCTTCACCTTTTTTTCAGGGTACTCATACCATCGAAGCTATGAAACACTACTTTATAAGCACCATAAATTAATTTGTAACAAATAATTTTTTTTTTCCAAAGAAAACAAGAGCCTCAAGGCACATCAGGACAAAATTCAACTCATGGTGGGGTATTCTTAACAATGTCACAAGTCATAGTTACGAACAGGCTTGGATTTGTCACACTGTGCCACAACTGCCTCCTCGGCCACAATCCAGTCATTAATATTGAGCGTGTCTCGTTCAATCATTTCAGAACAACTCTGAAAGGATACAAAACATTAGTGCATAATGGGCACAAAAATAAAGGTCCGTGGCATAGATCTTTCTCCTAGTTAAATATTAAGAGCAGAGGGGCAGAGAAAACCTTCTGTAGATAAGGAAGCAAGACGATTACGTTAACCCTTTGACTAACTCGGGGATCATAGCCATGTACTTGTAAAGGGATCCAATATTCAGTTTATCAATGAATACGGGCCAGCAAATTAGGCCTCAGTAAATATTAATTAATAACATTTAATTGAACCCACTTAATTTGTTAAACCTTAGTAGATCATTTTGTATTTGAGTTGAGACAAGAATAATGGCACCCACGTGAAATACGTGGCCCATTATTGAATTATTCCAACATTTCTTTCAGTGACTTTCACTTCATTAGAGAGTGTAGCATCAAAAGGAGGTGCGTGCGCGAATCAGAAGCTTCAGGCGAAGATGAACTGTGGCCGCGGGAAACGGAGCACCGTATTGAGTGGTGGCAGTTGGAGACTTGGAGCCAGGGTTTTTGAAGCAATTTATTACTATTTTCCTTTTCTTACCTATTTATTAGCCGTGGCTGGGCCTGTTTAGTAGTCTCCTTTCGGAAAATTATTGGTCCTTTTGCGGCCACAACAATGAACTCGTCCCTTAATTTAAACATTTGCCAAATTTGTTTACGGGGCAAAAATACTCTTGAATTTAATTAATTATAAAATTATCTTCTTAATTTTAAATCGTATACATA
>JANTPZ010097569.1:0-11451 GCA_025593235.1 Vachellia pachyceras
AGCTCCTTAACGGCACTACCACGTGTTCCCTCTTCCACGTTCTTATGCTCCTTAACGGCCCCAACACGTGTTCCATCTTCTTCGGCATCTAATCCCAACGGCTTCCCCTCATCCAGCAGTGAAAATCTCGACCCACTCCCCTCCTTTCCGTGATGAAGCCGTGATTCTCGCCTAACGTCTCCAACCGCTCGCCTGGATCTGCATGGACGTTGAACCAGCATCCATTCCGAGAACTGCACCTCTGTTGATCCAGGATTTTCGCTGCCCTGTTTCACCGTTCCCTGGTTCTCCGTCCTTGCCGCTGAGCCCTCCGGTGACCTGCTGCTCCTTATCGTATTCATCTCTTTCGCCTCAGATTGATCCATGTTTGAGCTTTGTTTCATCGGACAATGGTCACCATCATGCCCATAGTGACCACAATTATACAGGGATGAGTGAGCGGGAGCGTGAACGAAGTTGAGAGGGAAGGAACTCAGCGCCGACGCCGGATGAGTACGATGGCATGGCGAGGAGTAGGAAGAAGATACGAGATGACGGTGGAGGTTTCTCAAACGACATGTCTCTGGTGCCCAGGATGGAGAACTGGATGAGTGGTGAGAATAGGCATGATGAAACAGCGGGAAAGGAGGGATTGTCGGGGTCGCGCTTAAGGACCTTCAAGGAGGCTGTGACTAGGGAGCACGAGAGCATGGAAGAAGAAGAGGATTGATGGAGTGATGGGCGTTGGAGAAACAGAGTCCAGGTGGTAATGACTCCTAAAGGTCCGAATATACTGATTCCTCCAGTGGAAAGGGAACGGCTGGCTGAGCGATGGAAGAATGCTCTTATCGTTAAACTCCTGGGTCGCATGATTAACCCAGAGTACTTGGAGAAGAAGGTTCAACAGTTATGGGTAAGAGAAGGAGAGGCCGAGACAATAGATGTGGGATCAGGGTACTTCGTGGTGCAATTCACTGACCGCAGAGACTATGACCTTGCACTTACAGTTGGCCTATGGCTCATTTTTTACCACTACCTTGCTGTGCAGCCATGAAGGATGAACTTTAAGCCCCACGTTGAGAAGATCATGAGGATAGGTGCTTGGGTTTGCTTAACTAACATGCCGCTTGATTATTACGATAGATGAATCCTTTATGTGCTAGGATCTCAGATCGGGAAGGTTTTGAAAGTGGACATGACAACATTACGTAGGAAAAAAGGGCGATTTGCTCGCCTATGTATCGAACTGGATCTTAGTGCTCCCTTGCCACCGGTGATCTTCATTAACGATGAGGAGCAGAGGATTCAATATGAGAGTATTCATTTGATCTGCTTTAATTAACTTCTTTAATCTCTCAAAAAAGAGTTATTTGAGACTTATATATGCATTATAAGATAACTCCTAATCGACAACTAGACAATTTCTTATTCACAATAATGGATTAGCTTTTAACAATAATGTTTTAGATATTCACAAGACCCGATTAATTATTAATTTTTCTGTGCAATATTTTGGATAAAAAAACATTTGATGAATAGATTTTTTACTATACAATCCAATCATGTGTTGAAAGGATATCAACTCAAGCCTCAAGGCGAGCTTTTTATACACTACCGAAAAAATGTCATTTAGCGACAGAAAATATTAGCGACCCTTGTTTTAACGATAGAAAATAACGATTCAGCGACAGATTTTCCATCACTAAATGTCATTTTTCTTGTAATGATAGTGTAAACACATCTCCAAAGTTATGAAGCACCCATATTAGGCTTGTTAAGAATTCCCAAGGCCGTACCAAGCCCAAAATTAGTGGATGTTATTATAATTATAAGAGTTGTGTTTTTGATAATAACAAAATTTTAATTTATAAAATAGAATAATAAAGATTTTATAAAGTATTAAATCTGAGATATCTATTGTTTCACAAAATTTTGGTCAACTACTTTAGCTCTTTAACTAAAGTTGAGCAAAATTTCAAAAACTAAATTCTCAATTAAAAAGGTAAAAACCATGCTTTCCCTTTGAATTATCTATAACCTGATCTTGCTTCTTCTTTACAATGATAGGGTGTTGGAAGGGATCAACCATGCTCAGTGTCAACGAAAGGGACATTGTTCTTCAAATTAAAAATAAAAAGTAATTAATTAAAGAAAAGTATCTGCTACATTAAATTGAAAAGTTATCTTGTAGGAATGAAACAGTAATTTGTTGTTTATGTATTTATCAATAAACTATATGCCTTATCTTGAGTTGTGTTGAAATTAGATAAATCCCAATTTAAATAATTTATCTTCGGAATAATATAATTAATGGGCACAATGACTCCATGTATAAAATAATATACTAATATATATGATGGTCCCATATTAATTTGGAATCCAAATATATACTTCCAAAATAGAATTTTCGAGTAGCTAGGAAGTAAAATTCGTTTGTGATTCCTTAGTGACAAAATAAGAAAGAAAAATTAAGACCACCTTTGTAACTTTCTGCTTCTCTCCATGCAAACAGAGATATGGTTGTTCTTCATATTTTCTCTTAATTAATACATCTTTTTATACACAATCTCTCATCCTTTTAATTATTTGATTATTATTTATGCTTTTTTATTATTGTAATTAAACTAATAACATATTTAGTTTAATTTTACAACTAATAATAATCCTGCACCAGTCGACCAAAATTTATTGCCAAATGAACAGTCAAATAAATGGATTAGATTGTGTGTGTAGAACAAAGTTTTGAGAAATAAGGACAGAAATGTTATATGTCTGGTTACTTACGTAAAGTTTTCCAATCATAATGTAACATACCTTTTTCATAACACATTGCTATTGTTAATAGAGAACATGACATAATATAAATACGGAACTTGATTGGGGGGGGGGGGAATACCATGAGAATCCAGGCTAAATCTCCATGCAAAAGTTTATCAAAAGTTAGAGAAAAATAACTCAATCTCTATATTTTTATAATTTAAAATATTAGCCCATATGTTTTATAAAATAAGATTGCATATTTAATAAACTTTAAAGACTAAAGCATAAAATAGTTAAAAGCAACTATATATATAAGGAGTAACTGCAACGAGTCAAAATTCAAATATTAAGTATTTGAGTTAGAACCAAATCCAAGTTACATAAACTAAGATTGTACAATATATTACAATTGAGTTAAAATTATACGGATCAAAAATTAATTTTCCTTATAACTAATTTATCTCTCTATGAGAAATTCATTTATACACATTTATACACATATTCTTCAAAACCAAGAAGCAAGCCTTTTATTTTATTTGCCTTTGTATCCAGGTTTCGTTGCTCGCAAAATACTGTGTTTATTTGGAAACACTTAACTCTCACCCAAAAGTACGTTTAACAGTGTTTTTCGTAAAACGAGATAATCTCCTCCATATATTTACCTCAACTTGCGTAAAAGTATTTGTCTACCACTTTTCCAAACGGACCCACTTTTTTTTATTATAATTCAAACTCTCATGACGTACCATTTCACAAAATGGGTGGTTACTTCACTCTAGCTTCTTTATTAATGTGCAATGGTTGCTTCACTCTACCTAAACCCATAATTTAGTGAGAAATATTTAATTATATTGTCAACTCTTTCATGTTTGACCAATGTGGTGTCAGCATATGTATAATTAATTTGGAGTTTATGATTATTATTTTCTCATATGTGTGGTTATCAAGAGTTCAAAATATATATAGACGCAAGCAAATCTTTTATTCTATTTGTGCAATGAAGCTTTCCTGCTTGAAATTTTGAAAACCTGCATCATTTTGGATTCACGCAGAATATAATATACGTTCTTTAAATATAGTGACTTTTCCTTTAAGTTTCCTCTCTTTTATCATTGAAATTTAAAATTAATTGTTTTTCCTTTAAATTTTATTTTATTTAAAATATTGATTTTATAATATAATAAAATTATGATCTATTTTATTATTCGGGGAATCAAAATCACTAATTTTAAATTTGAAGAAAAAAACTAGAATGAATGTAAAATTGATAACCAAAACTTGTATTCACCTTTTTTTTTTTTGCATAATTCAAACTAGTTCCATTTCACAAAATGAGTAGTTATATTTCACTCTACCTAAACCCATATTTTAGTGAGAAGTATTCAATTATATTGTCAGGTCTTACAAATTTGGCCCATATGATATCAGCATATGTATAATTAATTTGGAGTTTATGATTATTTTTTATGTGTGGTTATCTCGTTACATAAGCTAACCGCATAATTTAGTGAAAGATGAATGTGCTTGTTTGGCAACAAGGTGCTTATACCCATAAGCACGTTCAACAGTGTTTTTCTGCAAAACGAGACAATCTCCTCCACATATTTGCCTCGGCTTGTGTGAATAAGCCCATAAGTACTTCTCCACCGCTTTACCAAATGAACGAGGTTTGAAACCTAACTCTTAATTCTTAATATAAGAGTTATTTAATTTTTGGGATATTAAAGAAATTGAGTGTGTGTTTGGGAAATTCGTTGGGAGAAAAGAGTTACAGCTTCCCAGATGATTTTAGGGATTTCGATGTGGTTTTATGAATTTCGAGATTGTTTTTACGGATTTCGATATGGTTTTGTCTTGACTTGCGTGTACCGTTGGGAAGAAGTTCTTCCCAAACATGCACTGAATAAATTATGTAAGTATAACATATATTGTAAAATATTTATATGTATCATTAAATTATATATCAATTTATAAATTAGGTAAATTAATTTTAAAATAATGAATAAATCGGGTTATTGAACTTTCTTAATCTCCAAAACAAATCAATTAACTCATATATATATATATTTGTATGTCCAAAAAATGATTTGGGCCAGACCAGCCAAGACACGGTATACCGAGAGCCTCAACAATCTAGCACCTAGTGAGTATGTGGAATCGCACTTAGGTCCCATGTCCGTCGTCAGCTCCCCCAACGTTGGACTAGACAGTTAGGATCCGAAGATCCAATTATCACCACCCAAAGATTCTCAGGAGTCGTTAGACACATGAGAAGTACAATTGGAGCTAGTGACCAACAATTTATTTTTGTTCTACCCTCTTCTAAGGGTGTGCAATGGGCGGGCGGGGCTGCCCTAAGGGGTAACCCGCCACCCGCCCGTCAGGGACCCCACGGGTACGGGGCACCCCGTACCCGTGGGGTAACCCGTTTAAACCTGTACCTACGGGTACGGGTCTAAATGGGCGGGAAAACAAGGGTAACGGGTTACCCATGTAACCCCAGCCAAAAAAATGAACCAATAGCATGGTAGCAATACAAACAATTCAGCAAATGTGTGATAAACAATAGTTAAAATGGAAATTTCCTGTTTGTGAACTGTGAATAATTCAAGTATTCAACCATGATACAAACCCTAGATAAAAGTTTACAAGTTATAACCTACCTTTTTCCACACAAAAGCATTTGAGCATTTGAATCTATATACAAACCATAGTCGAGGACTGGACAGCGGAGGCTGGAGCTAGAGAGTGGAGACCGGTGGAGACGTGGAGTGGAGTTGAGTCGAAGGGCGGAGGCTGCAGCTTGGAGCTTCGAGTTCGAACAATCGAGGTAAGGTGAATGACAGAGGGATGCGACGGCGACTGAGGGAGGCGACGGCGACTGAGGGAGATACGATGACTAGCCGACAGAGGAGGAGACAACGCTGGTTGACGCTGAACTGCACCTGAATGAAGGCGTGGAGGGAGAACGAAGGCAGCAGAAGCAGAAGGCGTGGAGGCGTGAACGAGTGAAGTGAACTGACCTGAACTCTGCATCTGTGCCGCACTCTGCATCTCTGCTACTCTACGTCTCTGCGTGACTGCGTCTCTGCCCAGCGACAGCGTGCCTTGTCTAATCAGAGGCAACAGCTGAATTTTTTTAATTAATGAGTAGTAGCACTAAGGGCGGGGCACGAGCACCCCGTGGGTGAACCTGTGTCCCGCCCCGTTAAGCTTACCACCCGCCCGTTTTGGACCCACCGGTCACGGGTCCAAACCGGGCGGGTTTTAAAGGGTTAAATAATGACGAGTTGCGGGCAGGTTGGGCGGGGTGGGTATTTTTTGCTCACCCTTACCCTCTTCTGTAAAAGGATGGTAACACATAGAAGGCACAATATTGAATCATTCACACTTGTTTTCCCCTCCCCTGCTATTAAACTCTTTGTACTCACGCACGTCGTCAATTCGTTAATAGCAGTAGTAACTTTTTCGTGTTTTTCGCATTGTTGGTGGCTCAAATTCGCTAAATTTAAATTAACCTAAATTCCTTACTGGAATTTTCTCGAACAACACACACACCCACACACATATCTATATATATATTAAGGACTGGTTATCATAATACCTAAATTTGTAATTTATGAATAAATATTTGCCCAACAAATCATAATTCTAGACAACTGTTGTATTTTTCCTTTTAATTATTTTCATCCATTTAAATTTTTTGTTAGCCAATGATCACTTTATATTATTCGTTATTTCTCTAAACACACCGATATTTTATCTTTAATATGTGAGATCTGAATCCGAAATTTACTTTAACAATAATACTATTAGAACATTTCTTACTTTTATTTTATTAATTGCAATATATTATATATAATTCTATTGGTTTCAACCGTTAACATACATGCATATTTATATTTTAATTTTTAAAATAAAATAGTAAAATAATGAAAGAAGGAATATAAAATTTAGACAGTTCATCGGAACGATGACGCAAATTAAAGATTTGTATTCGTAGTTATAATAAATGGGTGGATCGAGATGCAACATATAAAATGACCTAATGCATTGAATTTTGTGCACACAAGAAGACGATTCCTCTTAATATTTTTTCGTTTTCTTTTGGTGACCCATGTGCTCTTATTAATGTTTTTCAATCAACTGTTAAAATACTATTATCATTTTATATGTTTGATTCACTTAATAATGAAGCACTGAAGTTACGTTGTTGCAAAAGGGCCCAGGAATCCTTTTCCTTTGGTGTCTACATCATATTGTGCTTGTTTTGAAACACTTAACTTTCACCCAAAAGTACGTTTAACAGTGTTTTTTCGAAAAACGAGACAATCTCATTCACATATTTACCTCAACTTGCTTAAAAGTACTTTTCTACCGCTTTTCCAAATGGACCAATTATATATATCTTTTGCCATAATACATCATATTATATATAAAACACTTATATAATCTTTTCTCTCTGCTCCGTTTAATAAGTCACCATCTACTTAACCCTTTTTTTTTTGTGTGCCTACATTATATATAGAACTTGTAATCTTTTAGGGGTCTTTCTGAGTTATATCAATCTGTCTTCTTCAGCAACAATTAATGGAGAACCTGAAGAAACCCTTCAAGGGCGTAGTTAGTGATATTCGAGGAAGAGCCAAGTATTACAAGGAAGATTGGGTTTCTGGTATCTATTCAGGATTCGGGTATTTTCCTTATTATTTTATATATATGGGATGCCTCAGTTCAAATCAACTTGTTCCCAGTCTTCATATTTGCTTTGGCTCTGATGATATATATATATAGGATATTGGCTCCAACAACCTATTTGTTCTTTGCTTCTGCTCTTCCTGTTATAGCCTTTGGAGAACAGATCGATAGAGACACAGGTTCTCCTATCTCTCTCTCTCTCTATATATATGTATGTATCTATATATAAGAAATGGAGAAGAAAACACTAATGAAGAGTGGACTATAATGTTTTTTTTGACGAATGAATATATGCATGTTGTGTTATGTAACTGTGTCTTACTTTTATGGCCTTTGAAAACTTTGATGATATATATATGAGCTTAATTAATTATCATGTTTTGAGTTCATGTGAATGTTTTTTTTCCATGCATGTAAATTGAAAATATATTCGTAATATATATATATATATATATATATATTAAAGTGGCTTTAATTTGTTTGAAGCTGGAAGCTTGAGCGCAGTAGAAACACTGACTTCAACTGCTATATGTGGAATCATACACTCAATTCTGGGAGGGCAGCCATTGTTAATACTCGGGGTTGCAGAACCCACCATCATCATGTACACTTACATGTACAATTTTGCTAAGATAGGGATGAATTAGGACCACAACTCTTCTTGGCTTGGGCTGCATGGTAATACCCATATATACCAATCTTTGCACTGTCTTCAGTTCTGACTTTTTTTAAAGAAATTAAAAAATTAAATAAATTACTCAATTATACTTAAGTGTATAGTTCAATTATATATTAATTTATGAATCAGACGAATTAATTTGAAAAATGTTGATAAATATCAATTAATTAGGTTCCTTAATCTCCCAAAAAAATCAACTAACTCTTTTAATAAATATTGAAGGTAGTAGTTTAGAAATTCAGTTTCTTTTTGGTAATAATAACATGGCCAAAATACTTTAATTTTGGCTGAAACAATCACCAATCAACTCGTACGCATATTAGGCATATACTTATTAGTTGTCTTTTTATATATAAGCCTATTGGTTCAGCTAATTAATAAGAATATCTCATGGGTTGAAACTAATTGGAGATTTGTGACGTTTTTAGGGCTTGTGTTTGGACTGCTCTATTTCTGTTTCTTCTAGCAATTTTCAATGCTGGTGCCATTATCAATAGATTCACAAGAATTGCTGGTGAGCTTTTTGGCATGTTGATCACTGTCTTGTTCATTCAAGAGGCTATTAAGGTCAGTTTCATACATTGAATACTTGTTGTACAACACATAGGAATTAAGTTACAAGTCTCTGAGCTAATTAATTAATTTTCTTTCCTGGAAATCCAGGGAGCGGTGGGTGAGTTTAAGGTTCCTGAAGGGGGAGACCCAACATCAGAGAATCATCAATTTCAGTGGCTATACACAAATGGATTGCTGGGAATTATATTCACAATTGGCCTTCTCTTCTCTTCTTTGAAGACCAGAAAAGCCAGATCATGGTTATACGGCACAGGTTTGTTATTTGTTAGTTGTTAATTACTTTGAGATTATAAATATTTTAATATACACAAGCCAAAGCTTCTTTAGTTCATTTTAGATAATGTAGGACTTCTTTTTGGCATGCACGCAAATGTCATTTTGGAAGAAGTTAAAGTGTGTATTAAATTTATTTGGAATACATTGATCTGTTTCATAACATCGGACAACAAAATAAAGTGTGCCAATTGTAAAGAGACGATAATTTTCAGTATAACTGATAATTAACAAGTAATTAAGAGATACCCAATCAATTATCGAACTGTGAATTATAGGTAAAATGACACATACACACGCGTATATATATAATAAGAAAAGACACTATCCGATATGATTTTTTTGTTTAAATATCCAATATAATTATTTGATTTGTTGCCACGATATATGCCTATCAAATGTCCTTTATAAGTGTCAAAGAATAGTTCATTTGAATACGTTTCGTCACTGATGATTAATACCTTATTAGTAATATTGATGGCGATGAAGCTAACATGGCCTACATATGCAATTTGCACAGGGAAGTTAAGAAGTTTCTTGGCAGACTATGGAGTTCCATTAATGGTAGTACTGTGGACAGCTTTGTCTTTCACTGTACCAAGTAAACTTCCCTCTGGAGTCCCTAGAAGGCTCTTTGCTCCTCTTTCTTGGGAATCTGCTTCTTTACGCCATTGGAAAGTCATCAAAGTAACACACATACATATATACATAGATTGCCCATAAAAGAATAATAGAACAAGATGATATTTTAAATTTATATATTAACTATAAAATGTTCAATGCAGGACATGGGGACGGTTCCGGCTGCATATATTTTTGGTGCTATTATTCCTGCATTGATGATTTCTGGTCTTTACTTCTTCGATCATAGTGTTGCTTCTCAACTGGCACAACAGAAGGAATTCAATCTCAAGAAACCTTCTGCTTATCATTATGATGTATTGCTGCTAGGATTCATGGTATGTGTGTATATATCATTACATCTCTCTCTCAAATGAAAGATCACTTGTGTTTTGATGATCATAAAAATTTTTAGACTTTGCTTTGTGGGTTGCTTGGCTTGCCACCTTCCAATGGAGTTCTTCCTCAGTCCCCCATGCACACCAAAAGTCTTGCTGTTCTCAAGAAACAGGTGCATCCATCCTATGATCAATTAATATTGTTCATACTACGTCTAGTTCTTAATATAAGTTCTGATTGATTTTTTGGGAGAAATTAAGAAAGTTAAATAAACTGATATATTTATTAGTTTTCTCAAATAATTTTCTTAATTTATAAATTGATATTATAATGATACATATAAATGTTTAGATTATATAATCTGACTCTGATTATTAAGCTTCTTAAATCTCCTTAAAAAATCAACTATATGAAAGAGCATATTGTATAAATATATATAATGCACTTTGGCTAACTAATATGGAGTTACGTACAGTTGATTCGAAGGGAGATGATGAAAAGTGTGGAAGAAAGCATAAGACGCAAAGCAAGCAGCTCTGAGATATATGGGAACATGCAACAAGCGTTCGTAGAAATAGACAAAAGCCCAATTGTAAGTCACCTAATTGATTAATTAATCCCATTAAAACTCATGCCCACTAAAACAAGCTTCTGCTCTCTCTCTCTCTCTCTCTCTCTCTATATATATATATATATATATATTACAGAATACAGTGGTGAAAGAGTTAGAGAACCTTAAAGATGCTGTACTAAAAGAGGAAGAGAAAGAGTCATTCGATCCAAGGGAACACATTGACAAACATCTTCCCATAAGAGTGAACGAGCAAAGAGTGAGCAATCTGTTGCAAGCAATACTTGTTGGAGCATCATTGTTCGCCATGCCTGTGATAAAGAAGATACCAACTTCGGTTCTGTGGGGTTACTTCGCTTACATGGCCGTTGAGGGTCTTCCTGGAAATCAGTTCTGGGAAAGAATAATATTTATCTTCATATCTCCAAACAGACGCTACAGGTAATTACGTGAGTCCTGGTTCGAATGAATAAAACTTTTATCAAGTTTGTTATATAAATTACGTCAAGTATGCATGCATGCTCTTTTAACAACTACCAATATAAGCAAAATAACAGATGCAATCGGAAACTTGACCTAATGATATAAGCAAATTAATATGAGTGGTTTTTGTGAACTATATTATGAGTAACTATAATAACTAACAATGAGTTTGGTTGGTCTGGAATGATGATAGAGTGTATGAAGGGGACCATGCTTCGTTTGTGGAGACAGTACCAATGAGAGCAATAGCGTTGTTCACAGTGTTCCAATTTGTGTACCTGTTGGTTGCATTTGGAGTGACGTGGATTCCCATAGCAGGAATATTGTTTCCTTTGCCTTTCTTTGTGTTGATCATAATAAGGATGTATCTGCTCCCCAAGCTGTTCAATCCTCGGCATTTAAAGGAGCTTGATGCTGCTGAATATGAAGAGATCGCTGCTACTCCAAGACTCTCCTTCCGTCTCTCTTCCCA
>JANTPZ010097571.1:0-12347 GCA_025593235.1 Vachellia pachyceras
AATTGAAAACCTTTCCGATAATTGAACGACATGTAATTAAGAGTTGTGACGGTGAGAAGCAGTAACATGTCCATGCTGGTTACTCGTGGTAATTTTTTTATTATAATATTCGTTTATTGAAACCTTGTACTCCTTCCATTCTCAATATATGATTCTTTTACCTAATTTAATTTAAGTTAAGGATGTTAGTATTTTTTTGCCAAAGTTAAGGATGTTAGTTAAATTAGTTAGTATGATATATTTTTTAAAACATTCTAATCATTTCCTTTAATTCTATTCATTTTCTCTTATGTAGTTATTTTTTAAGGAACGTTAATTGGGATAATTAAAAAATAAAAATTAGAAATTGATTATATATCTAGATTAATATCAACTCTCCAAGTAAATTCTTCATTTAAGAATGAATGAGTAATGATTTTTTTTCAATTAAGAGTTCCACATAAGGCAAAACAAAATAAAAGAACGTTGAAAATTTTCTTTTTCTTGAGCTGATGGCTCTTAGATACAGAAAAGCTGATTGCAGAAATATACTGGCAACCCATCTTTTATTAATACAATTAACCTACTGATATTTTACCTGTAATAAATTTCCCACGTTCGATTAGCTAAAGGGCCACAAAGGTTCATTTTCTCGTTATCAGATTGATTTTGGAGTTCTTAAAAAATATAATTAATTCCTTAATTATTTTCAAAAAAATTCATATATAATTCCTGTTACATAATTGTAAGACATTTTTTAACAAGATAAAATACGCTGCACAGTACTGTTATAAATTTTTGTTTACCTTTTGCAATTAAATATAATTCATGTTTAATTATATTAGGTTCAAAAATTCCGTTACCTTGGCCATTTTGATTATTCTTATATCTCATAGAAATAATCCTCCAATTTTAAATATAAAACTCAGTCAACTTATTTTAAGAGATTAAGAGATCTAAATCATGTACTCTAAAGTATTTATATTTATCATATTTCTTCAAATTAATTTACCTGATTTATAAACTAATATATAATTTAATAATACATGTAAATATATATTTTTAAATATTTTATTTAGCTTCCTTAGCATCAAAATAAAATTCCAATCACGAATTGTCAAAATAATTTTCAAAAAGCTAATCCAAACACCTTGATGCTTGGGTCTTATATTTTAGGACCAAAGAGTGCATCAACATCAACAATAAATGGGACTTATTAATTAAGCAAACCAATGAAAGGGGGTCGGACAGGGATGGAACATCCCCCACACAAGATATAAGAACCACATTTCTTATGAACTGTCACAAATCTTCAAAATTAAACAAAATTAATATGAATACTTGCCCTTTTCCAGGGAAAAACTCATTACAGAGATGCTGCGGAGCAAAAGAACCTCGGAGGATTATCCAAGCTACTACGTCTCCCATTCAGAACTCCGTTGGAGGCTTCAACCTTATTAATCTTTTGATTCTATCTTTCTCTGTGTTTTCCAAATATCCCTTGAAAAGATCACCAGGAAAATGTCAATAAAAAATGCGAAAGAAAATACTCAACAATGAAAACGCAGCAGAAGTATGGCATTTTGTATATACTGCCATGAACATCCAATCTAATGCGTTTGTTTCATCCACAGTGCGTGACGTCTATGATCTTACAGTCCCACTAAATGGACAGTGTGAATCAAGCAAATGAACAGGTTAAAAAAATGCCAAAGGATCTCAGGTTTGTCATTTCATCAATAATGCTGAAATTATCTAGAATGTCACCTCACCTTCCAAACAATTTCATCCAGACACAAGCAGATTCTTCCATACTTGTCGAGGAATAAGCGCTCAGTTGGAGGCTTCCCACATACGTCCTTCACAACCGAGGTTATCACAAAGATCACCTCTGACACTGAAGACAAATATACTATAAGCATTAATGCAAGACTTCACAAATATCCATCACGTCACATTGTCTTTTCTGTCTTTTTCCTCTTTTAGCAAGTTGGTTACTGCAAAAACAAGGTTTAGAACCAACAATTTCTTCACCTTCACCTTTGTCACAGTAGTGACCTCCGCAGCTTAACCCACATTTCATTGATCACTAATTTGTATAAAACACATTTCTAGAAGGCCATCCAATGCTAATTATTTTCAAGACCGAAAGAACTAGTCACTCCAATCAAATGCTATCTAAGAATCCCTCCCTCTATCTTCTCAAAGAAGAAAAATTTAAAAAGAAAGGATAAAGAGTATATATTAGATGACACGGTTCTTAATGCTGTTTGATCAACAAAAAAAAATCATAAGAGATGGTAGTAATACATACAGGCAAGTTCGTCATACTCATCCTTTCCCACAACATAAATGCTGACATCCCCCAGCACTGTGTATACAATATAAACTGACCTGACAGCCAAAAAATAATTCTCCAAGTAAAATACTGTAATATCATAAGAGAGGCTGAGAAGGAATCATAACGCCAAGGAATACAAATAACAGTTTGCAGAGAAGCATAAGGTAAACTTGAGAGGCAGTCATTTGTTTCAATTCAAATTTCTGATTTTAATCGCTGTAGCAACTGCCAACTCTAAACTGCTAAATTTCATTGAACATGCTTGTCATGAAGGGATTGTGCAGGTTCCTCTTCTACAATTTATTCCCACTTCATCAACTTTGAAGGACTCTTATATGTGCTATTTTCCAATCTCAGGTTTATTGTAGGGTTAACATGCAAATTTACCCCGTAAACTTTCAATTAGGAGCCATGTTATCCTGTAAGTGTTGAAATGGATCTTTAGGAGCCATGTTATCCTGTAAGTGTTGAAATGGATCTATGCTTTTACCGTTAAAAATGTTAACAGTTAACGTTAGTTTTTTTTAATAGATTAGGGTGACATTGTTACGTTTTGAAACTTTCAGAGCAACATTTCCAAAAAAGTTTTCAGGGAAAATTTGTATCTTAACCCTTTATTCTATTCAAGTAACTGGCGCTATCAGCCTGCTAAACTTTATCATATCTAACAACACACTGAAAAACTCAGCACATTTGATCTTAACTTGCAAGATTTTGATTCAGGTAAACAGACCCAGACAACCATTTCATCCAAGTTACATCCATTCTGATTTAGATAAACAGACAGCCCATGTAAAAGGTCATTCCTCCCAAGCAGTTCCCTCTGCCTAACGCTTCCAAACAATGTACTCAGCTAAGACAATTCATATGGTTCAGCATACATGCATCATGTCATCAAGGAATGTGAAAAATGAGAGAATGGAATACGTACTTGTGGCTAGCAACTAGGAGCTCCTCATTTTTTACACCTTTCAGGTTATCAGATCCCAGTTTAACCAAGAAAGAGCGCCAATGCAGCCGCTCCTCTGCAGGAACTCCGTGAAAACTGCAAGGTAGACCACAGAGCTAAGCCCAAACATCGTCATAAAATTTACACTAAATGTCTCTGTTTAATGCTAGACGACAGCAGATGTACTCAAAAGATACCACACAAGAAACTTCTCATTTTGCCAAGTTATATAACAAAGCTCAACAATATATTCCATTTATTTCTACTGCACATAATCATGAACATTTTTCCCCTTTCAACCACTGCCCCATTGCTACAAGTACAGAATGTAGTAAAAAAATCCAAGCAAACGTAAAAGCAATAAGTGACTTTCATGAAAGGCATTTGTTTTCCATCTTAACATCACCCAAATTAAAGTAATAGACAACTTATCACTTCTCAATCTCAGTGAAATTCCAACCAACCAGAAAACAGATTTCACTAATAACGCAGCTAATCCTACCCCCTTGCTCATGATTAAGATAGGGCAAGAACTATAACACCTCATGCTGCCATGATAACAAGCACTACTACACAGATTAATATTTTGTTTAATCCGATCTCGATCCAACAAAATATCAGGTACCTACCAACCCGCATATACAGTTATGCCAACACTACAGCGAGATCCAACGTTTATAAGTGAAATTTCTAATCAGAGCAAAAAAGCATACACAATAGCTCGATGACAAACAAAGGAAATATTATCTTCAGAAACGAGTAGAAGAGAACGGAATGCACCGTTCGATGAGGATATTGCCCTCGGAATTGGCAAACACGACGGCAAGTATCATCGTCTCGATTTCTTACTCGACGCGGTCGTCTTTTTCGATCAGCTTTGATAAAAATTGATTTACCGATTCTCGGTCCGTTGGTCGGGAGCCTTCCTCTTCTCCTCTCCAAAGTTTTGGTGCTCAATTACTAAAATGCCCAGATATGCAAGTTATTAACAGAAAGACCATTCCATTCGCTTTTTTTATTTGAAAATCCAACTGCTTTTGAGGTTTCAGGGATGCGTTCATTTCCGTGTAATTTGGATTACAACCATAAACCATGTTAAAAAAATAATATTTTTATTTATTAATATAAGAGTTTTTTATTTTCTAGAGCGATTAAAAAATTAATTAATATATTTATTATTTTTAAATTAATTTACTTTACTTATAAACTGATGTAATCTGATGATAAATATAAATATTTTATAATGTTTATTATAAGTTTATAACTAAATGATTTATTTAATTTTTTATTACCATAAAAATCATATAACTCTTATATTAAAAAATAGAGGTAATATGCTTATCCAAACCATGATTTTATGTTCCTTCTTTCTATATTTGTTGGCTAACAGCATGAATAAATTTCTAATTTCTAATGAAGCAAAACTTGAATACTTTTTTAGGAAATTGGTAACACTATGTACTCTTTATAAAGCTAAATGAAAAGTGTACTTAGTCCTAATTAAATAAGGAAAATAATATCTCTCACAAGTTTTAAAAAATTGTCAATGAACTACTTCCATTTATTATTGACAAATTCCTATGAATCAGGGGTAGGTCATTGGTGATTTATGGGTTAGAATGATCTAAAATCTGAAAAATGAAAAGAAATAATATTCAATTAAGTCTTTTTAACAAAAAAAATTTAATTTATGGGTTAGAATGATCTAAAATCTGAATATGAAAAGATATAATATTTAATTACGTCTTTTTAGCTAACAAAATTTGTAAAAAGAAACTTTTAACCAAATTTTCTTACTATTTTTTCTCTATAATAGTCTTTTCAAGGAAAATGGTCACATTTAATTTAGTGAAATTTACCATCAGATCCCAACAAAATAAATTAATGAAGAAAATATATCAAATATTAGTAAAATTACCATCATGTCTCAGTAAGATTGGCAAATTTACCATCAGGTCCCAACTGCCACGGTTGTTAATGAAGACAGCGCCTGCTGTAAATATAACTATTGAAGTTGTTAATGACAACTGGTTGATTTTAATATAAAGTGATGTTGTTAATGGCGGTTGGTGATATTGTTAATCATAGGTAGACCTAGGTGGTATTCAATAGGTTCAACCGCATCCCTGACTTTCAGAAAATTATATATATATATATTAATGCTATGTGATTTATTTTGCACCCACTCATTTGCTAATTTTAAACCCATTAAATTTTTTCTCAAATTTTTCTCAAAACATATTAAGAATAAATCCCACTTATATTGAACCCCCTGAGTTAGGGTTCTGAATCTACCACTATTGTTAATGCCAGCTGCTGGGATTGTAAATGACAGTTGGTTTAGTTGTTAACCACACCTGCTGGAGTTGTTAGTTGTGGCTGGTCTGGTTGTTAATAATGGTTGTTGAGAGGTTATTAATGACAAATGCTGGGGCATTATAGTAAATTCACAATTGTGATTAATCACAACAAGGCCCCTTGGGACCTCAAATTAAAATAATTTTGTCAATTTTAAAACATTTGTTCATTAATTATTTTTACTGGGATATGATGGTGAATTTCCCTTTAATTTATTCATATGCTTATTACAAACAAGCCACCCCTGCAAACACAAATACAATACAAAGTTCTTCATACTTCCGTGCCTGTCTAAAAACATTAACTTCTAATTAAAATTTATTATGTTCATATTTTCTACAGACTATGTGGTGTAACATAAGACGTGTTATTACTTATTAGCAATTAATAAAAATGGTGATTTTAGCCGGATTGGTGCATTTCAACCGAAGTTAGGCTTTATTTTCTGAACTGATGTTGAAAACCATCTACACACCAGAATCTATATATCATGGCAATTCTTTGTTACTCATCTAACTCATCGTTGCCATCTTCTAGTTGCAGTTACTGTTTCTTCTTTTGACAATCCGGCTGAGACATCATAATCAAAAGTGTTAGGAAGCTGGGTTAATTAAAATGCTTAGTGCTAATCATGTAATGTGATCCTACCATGTGATGAGGATAACCCGAGTCTCTCTTCAGAGAAAATGATAACTTGTGATTAATGAAGAACCCTTCTCAGAAGCTCTGAATTAAACCATGGTTTGTTTTTAGCTCAACCACCATCACCTAGCTATTATGCTAAGTCTCTGAGGCAGTTGAGAGAAACTGGGAGATGGGTTTTGACAGCATTTATGAAACCTTATTTTAAGAAGAAGTTGAGGTTGCAGAGGAACTGTGATTTTTCCCATATGGTTAATTAGGTTTATGGGATTGAGGAATATGGATGTTTCAACAGAATGGCTATTGCCCCTTTTTTGTTAAATGTTTAGGCAAGTCAAGATTTCGCATAAAGTTTCAGCCAAATCAACCTATATCATATGCACACAGTACAATGTATACGCGTTCTTGAATGTTAACAAAGATTTAAGGTAAATCATTATCATCACCACAACCTCGTATGCTTAATATAGAATTCGGTTATCATTTGAAGCTATTAAGTACAATAAATTACTAATTATAAAATATGTTACATGGTCTCTCTAAAATACTCTATGTATTGCTACATACAGTCTCTTATATAAAGAGGCGGTTGACTTTTGTTGAGGAGATTAAAAATGTTAAACACATTAATTAAAAATATTTATTTATGTAATTAGGTTATGGATCATAATAACATTAAGTTCCTTTTATATATATATATATATTATATCAAGTACCTAGTCTTGGGTCATTTTTAATATAGATTTATAGTCAAATGATAATATTTTAAAAATAGGATACATGTTAAGGTGTGATTGGAGAAGTTGAGTTAAGTGTTTTCTTTAGATTATATATCAGTCTATGAGTCAGGCAAGTTAGTTTGAAGATAAATGATAAATATAAATACTTTTAAGTAAAATAATTAGATTCCTCAATATCACCAGAAATCCACTGCCTATTATATTAATGATTAAAGATATTATTAGATTATATATAAGTATATAAATCAAATGAATTAATTTTTAAAAAATTATAAATATAGATGTTTAAATTAATTTATTTAGTTTTTTAATCTCCCATAAATTAATCAACTAAACCGTATATTAAATATTTAAAGTTGTATTACGTATATAATACTTAAATATATACCATCTCCAGTCTTAACATAGGAACTGGATTTTCTATTTAAAACCTAAGTTAGCAACTATTATTAATTACTATGTATATCTTGAATTATATGAATCAAATATTAGTAATTCGTGGAGGCCTTGTAACTAAGTGACACCAAACTTTTGCTTTAAGTACCTTTTTAAACATGATGTTGTGAATTTGAACCATTTATAAATATACCGAGCGAGTGGCTGTTGAAGTATAATTTCTTACTTGAGAACACCGTTTTTCCAACGGTACATACAAATCGAGATAAAGTCATTTCAAAAAATGAAATTTTCATACACACCCTAATTCGTGGAGGCCTTGCAACTCAGTGTCCATTTAGAAACGCGGTAAAGAAATACTTTAACGCAAGTGGTGGTAAATATATGAAGGAGATTATCTCGTTTTACGGAAAAACTGTTGAACGTACATTTGATTTTTGGAAAAGTTGTTTCAAACAAGATATTTTCAATCCGAGCCGATTGATTTTTGTTAGAGAGATTAAAGAAATTAAATACCCTACTTAAAATTATTTATGTATGCATGTGATTAGATCATATATTAATTCATTAGTTAAACGAGTAAGTTGAAAAAATAAATATAAATATTTTATAAGTGATGTATTGAACTTCTTTAACCTTTTTAATAAAAATTAATTGATTTTTTATACTAAAGAACAAATGAACCAAAGATACATGTGAATGTATGGATATACAAGCGTTTTATTATTTGGGGCGTAAAGGATCACCACAGGTCTCCATCCAGTCAGAAAATCGTTGATACATATCATTGTTTAAAAACATTTAACTCTCATCTAGAAATACGTTTGACAGTATTTTTTTGAAAAACAAGATAATCTTCTTCACATATTAAAATAGCTTTTATTTTTTTTTTGCCAGGAAAAATAGCTTTTAGTTAATCACACGTGACTGCGCCGTTTGGAATAATAATTAAAAAAATGACTTCCTGGCCATTTGGAATAATAACCAAATAATCAGAGAATAATAATTAAAAAAAAACAAGAGAAAAGCCGTGAAAAGAGAAACTTTATGCCGCGTTTGGTACGGGGAATTGGTTTTGATGGAATTGAAAGTGGAAGCGGAATTGGAAGTGGAACTGAAAGTGGAAGTGAGATTAAAAGTTTGTTTGGTATGTTGGAAGTAGTGGAGTATTATTTTAATTTAATATTTATATTTGTAGTATGGAAAGACAAATATACCCTCCACCCCAAAAAAAAATTTCTCCTCCCCCACAACACTCTCCTACCCAAAGAGTCCCTCCCTCTCTCTCTCCAAGCGCAGCACGACAAGCTTCCATCTTCCATCTTTGCAGATGCCGACAAATCTTCCATCTTCCATCTAAGCACAGCACAACAAATTCCCCCTCCCCTACAACACTCTCCTACCTAAACCACACCGGTGCTGTTCAGCTTCCATTCTTGCCGACAAGCATGAGAAGCAAAAATCAAATCGGAAATGCAACCCAGAAATTCCGACAAGCACGACAAGCAAAAATCAAGCAACAAAAATCAAGCAAATTCCGACAAGCATCATCAGAAACGCAACCCATAAATCGTACCAGAAATTAACAACAAGCATCATCGAAAATCAACAAGATATCGTACCAGGGAGATGAAGTTGGGCAAGTGGGGCGATGGTGATTGAACAGTCGTCCTCACCATCGATCGTCATCCTCAGCCATAGTCCTCCATCGTCGTCCATCATCCTCGCCGTAGTCCTCCGTCGTCATCCTTTCATCCTCCACCGTCGCTTGCAATGGAAGGGTAAAACTGGAATACGAGCATGGAAATGGGCTTGGAACTCGGTTCCATGCCTAGGAGGTTCCAGTCTTTTTGATGGAACTGGGTTCCATGCCTAGGAGGTTCCAGTCTTTTTGATGGAACTGGGTTCCACCGGGAACCCAGTTCCATCGCACCAAACGCACACACGCATGGAAGCCGCTTCCACTTCCAGTTCTCGCGCTTCGGTTCCTGCGTACCAAACGGACCATTAGGCAAGTTTGGTATAGTGGACTTGATGGTAGAATTGGAAATGGAATTTATTTTCTATATTTGGTATAATGGAATTGGGAGATGGAATTCAAAATGGGTAGAAATGATTTCTATGATATAACCCATTGAACTGTATTCAATTCCATGGAATTGATTTTTTTGCCCCTCCTTTTTTATATTTATATCCATTTCCATCTCTATATCTATTTCCATTTTCACCGAAATCAATTCCAACATGCCAAACGAGCAAACTGTTTTCCAAAAAACTATCACAGCGAAAACTTCTGAGGTAAATTTGAATATTAACCCTAAGTTTAACGGTTAACCCTTGCTTTTGGTTACACACCGTAGCTTATATTTTTTATGCTCACTTGTGAAAATGGACAGGACAAATGAGATGATGATACGTGTCACAATTGAAACCAATGCCCTGCCTTACTTTTATTATTTTACTATTTGAGCTCTCTTAATCCATGTGACCCAATTATTCCAAAGTTGATTATATTAATAAAGTAAGAATGTGACCTCGCATTATTATCTCTTGAAAAGTGGAATGATAATACTGGTTAGATGGGGAGTCAATAAAATGCAATTATGATAACACTGTTGTAAAGGATATGCAAGAGATATTTTATTTTTTTAAAACACAATTCTAAATAAACAAATACAAATATTTCTAGTGAAGGGAATTCAAGCAAAAGTACTTTTCTACCACATTCCAAACGGACACAGCATGAATTAAGATCTTACATAAAGCCCAATCAAAAGGCTAAAAAGTTCTGGCTGTTGTTGATGGAATGGATCGCTTTTTTGTTAGAAATAAGTGACCCATTAACTTTAGTGTGTCGAAGAATTAATCTCTAATATTAATAACACTATCATTTGTTAAATTTGTTGATATGGACGTACTATATCGATTCACGTTGTATTGCACTTGTTTTAGCTCATATTTTTTTTTTCTCTTTCATCTTTCCCATTTATTTTTTACCTTAGAATCCAAAAAAATAATCTCCCAAAATCTATATTTTAAAATATATGTTTTATCTCGAACTCTATAAATAATACTTTTCATTGGATTTTCAAATAGAGTTTTGACAAAATAAAAAAAAATACTCAAGTGGAGGGTGAACAAATCAGGACATGAGAATAGAGTTCTAATGGAAAGTGAAAAAGGTGGAGGAGAAATCAATTTTGATATCATCACAAGGTAGTGTCCCCGTTTGACAACATTTTTGGGAGCTTAAAATAGTGTTTAACAGTATTTTTCTATAAAACGAGATAACCTCACTCATATATTTACCTTGACTTATATAAAAACAATTATCCATCACGTTCCAAATTAGTTCAATCTCGATAAATTGGAGTTTATACCATTTATCAACCATTTGATAGGGTTCAAATTTTGTCAACGTGTTTGCAACTTCCAACGTGTGATTTTAAACATGGGATCGTAGATTTGTCACTTGGTGTGAGAGACGTTGATTTCAGATAGAAGTTTATTTTCCGGGCACTTTCAGTTTTATTAATGCAAATTATTTTATATTGTTGAAGTTTAGGATGCTGGTTATTCTTACATTAATAATACTTTGATAATATTGCGTGTTTGATAACTCTATTTAGAATGATGTTTACATGAGTTTAAATAAAATTTATTTTACAAAAAAAACCTCAAATTGTGTGAAATAATTCGTCAAACGATTTTTCAAATGGGCACAATACCAACAGAGAATAAATTAAGAGGGAAAATACGTTTAAGGGTTTGTTTGGAATCCATTTTCAAAATTTAGGTGTTATCTAAGTACTCATATTTTTTCAAAACCTAAGTTTGAAAAAGCTATTTTTTATCAAATCACACTCTCTTAAAATAAATCTTTTATTTCATATTTTTTCTTTTTCTTTCTTAATTTTTTCACATGTAAAAGTCAATAACTTTCAAAACATAATTATTTTCAAAATCTATATTCTGTTTTAAAATTTTTAAAATCTATTCTTTAAAATTTAAATTTTACCTCAAATTATGTAAAATTTATTTTTAAATGAATTTCTAAATGAGTATTAAATGACGCTGGAAGGGATGTGGGGGGAGGGTGCACTTGACGAGAGTTTTGTGAATCCCAATACCAAATTAAAAAATATATTTTACGGTGAAATTAATCACCGTCCCAACCTCCCCACTCTCACTCTCTCTCACAGTCACGTTGGTTTTGCCCTTATTTTATGAATCTGTTAGAACTTTTATTTTATATTTTTTATTCGCTTCTCATCCTCTTTTCCTTATCCCAGCATTTATTATTTAATAATTAGTAAATAAATGACATCCTGCCACTAGGCACAAAAATACACCCCCCACTATTCTATTATTTTTCTTTGAAAGGGACATCAAAATCTACGTAACGTGGGACATCAGTTATATTTACATTATTAAATAATGGGATTATATGTAATCATGCATTGATTAATAGCTAACCAAAGTAATAAGTTTAGATATATACCACATGTAATCTCCCTTCCTAAAATAAGGTGGAGAAATGTTTTTGCTATTTACGAGGTAAATACGTAAAGGAGATTATCCCATTTTACGAAAAAAATACTTCCAACGCATGTTTAACCTTTTTCAAAACGTGATTTCAAGGAAGCCTCAATCGTTTACTTCTCCTATCCTGGTTTAATCAACCCATGCAAATAAAAAAATATTATTTTTAAACTTTCGCGATAGGTTAGATTTGTTTTTTAAGTTCGTAAACACATCTCGAAATCCGTAAAATATCTCGAAATCTGTAAACTCCATTCTCCCTACCGAATTCCTGAACACATGCAATGTGTTGTATTTGCTGTTGGCAAAAAAATGTGTTCTATTTGTTACCGTGAATTTATAATCAAATAATAGTTTAATAACTTAAAATGGAACACACAATTTGGGCTAAATATGCTTC
>JANTPZ010097572.1:0-12345 GCA_025593235.1 Vachellia pachyceras
TACTTTTATGGAGATGTTTCCTTCCTCATTTAATCTCCATAATTCCCTCTTGAATATATTAAAATCATCATCCTCAAATTATCCCCTAATCCATCCAAAATTAACAGGATTATTCTATCCTGCCGAAAACTCCTGTAAACGAGCAGTTTTATAATAAAGCATTTTTAGAGCTTTATAATTTTCTATATTTTTCATTGATATTCTAGCCCTTCATATTTCCCCAAATTACCTTCTAAATTGCTCCAAATTAATTTTTGCAATAAATTATATTTTGGGGATTTTTCAGGCCTTTTCCTCTTTTTCGGGAAAATCGCCTTAATCGTACTTTGGGCAATAATTTTATAAAATACTATAGAATTCACTGAATCTTTCTAAACTCTGGTTTCTGGTCTTAGAGAACTCCTGATACCTTAAAGAAATATTTTCAATCATCAAATATTTAAAATTCCATAGTTTATCATGCAGACCGAATTTCAACAATCGGTTGAATCTCCAGTAATCAGTGAGTTCTGCTCTATCTTTTGGGCATCTGTGGATTTTTCTGATTTTTTGTCAACTGTTTGACTCTTTGACTTTGTCAAATGACCAAAATGCCCTTTCACAGTCTAACTTTTCATAATTTCCCATTTTGCCCTTAACCTTTTGGCCCTTGATCTGTTGGTTTTTGATTCCTGGGGCAACTTCCCAGGGGGTCACCCATCCTAAAATTTCTCCAGGGTGAGCACGTTTAACGTTAAAGTTCTTACTGACTTCCATCTACCGGGCCAAATCTGATTCTGCGACTTCCGGCCCAATAGTGTCAACTCTTTCCGTACTATCTATCCTTTGCCTCTAACTTGACATTGGACTACTGGTTTAGCCATTTTTATCAAATGACCATACTACCCTTGATCTTTATACTTATTGACATTTATGTCCTTGGCTTATATTCTTAGAAATCTCAAAGTCTTAGGACTAATTTGACCAGGGTCTCTTAATTCCACTAACATCTCCTTTTTCTGTACTTTTATTTTTGGGCCTTGTCTTATCTTATAACTATCGATTTGGCCTCTCTGTCGACTTACAGAAGAGGGTGGATATTACAACTTACGTGTGAGTCACAATAAATCCTGGCCTCCCTCCTAGGTCTAGGCCAACTCTCCACCTGAGTGTGAGTCATAATACAGCCAACCACTATGATCAGTAGTGGGGCAACCGCGGATACATTCACAATACATTACACAAGTCCCATCATCACAAGATCACCCAACTACTTCCATACACCTAATATGTCAATTCTCCACAATGCACAAATTCACAATATGTTACGGATAAAAATAAATTATGAATAGCTCATCAAACGTATCTCTAAGCAAAACATATCATTTATATATATAAAGAAAATACTTCTCACTTCACTAAAATTGAACATATAAAAATAGAGATAAGATTCATAATACATAATTAAGGTATCGAAAATACCTTACAATCCATGCAAAGCATATAAAATGAATTAATATCGGTTACATCAACTCCAAAATACTTGAAAGCTCAAGCCACAAAGCACCAACTACAATCAAGCTATTCTACACAATAATGCAGACACAGATTTAATATACTAAATTAAATAATCAACTTGACTATATACATTTAAGTTCTTGAAATAATCATTTAACATTCATAGCAATCAATAGACTTTCAACTATTTAATCCAACCCAAGATTCAATCATTTCCCTCAACCCAAAGATTTAATTAATTCACAAATCAATCTCGATTACACAATTCCCAATTAAAAGTTTAGGGTTTCAACATAAACTGTTAAATCATATACACTTAATTTTTTTCAACATGATAAGTTGATTAACGCTTCGAAGATAATTTTAATAACACCTATAAATCATAAAACCCCAAATCTAATACATGCAAACCACCCATGTAGAATAAATTAGAAACTGATTAAATCAAATAATTATTTTAAATTATAACAATACTCAAATCATAGATTCAAAAGAAGAAAGATCAACAATTATTTCCCCTCTACCTTTCTTCAGACAGTTATTGACAAAAATCAGTCTTTATCCTAAATCCTAATCTTAAATTTTCATCTTATCAGAATGATATTACTACCGTTAGAAAGAGAAGATTATTTAAAAAAAATTTTATAAAGGAAGTTAATTGAAAAGGAGTAATTTTAATTGCCTAATTGATCCCAGTATAAAACTCTGCGCCTAAAGCCACAGCCGACTGAGAGAGACGGAGGAAGAAAGGCTGACCTAATGACATCTCGTTTTCTTTTAGTGTGTGTATAAGACGCAGAGGCCTTTTCCTTTCCTTTGTTTTTTTTATTTAATATATATAAAGCCAAATTCCTTCCTCATTTCTTTCTTTGCTTATACATACATATATATATATATATATGAATTACTAAAGGAGAAACGCTCCAACACCCTTTCCCATTTATTATTATCTTTTTAATATATATATATATTACTAAAGTCACGTGCACACACTCATATATATATATATATATATAAATAATATTTTCTTTTCTTTTCTTTTTCTTTTATAATTTCTTCCATTCATATTCCTCACATAACTAGGATACTTTCTTTTTAACTCAAATGGTTATCTAACAATTGATATTAACAAAAGTATAAATTCTAACTAACAAATAAATCATTTAAATAAATATTTATTTCTCAAAAGTAATTAAATCTTTTAAATAAAAATTAGGATGTTACAACTTACCTGCAACAGTTTTTAACATGCTTCTAAACAAGCATTCACTTTGTCTTAGAGGTATTCATAGAGTTGCATGGTGTTTAGAAGTTTTTTGAGGGACAATGCTACCATGGAGCGTTAAAAATGGTGCAATTTTGTTCAAAATCTAACAACGGACGATTAACTAATCATGATCACTTGTCTTTGCCATATCATACCCCATGCCACATCATAAGCCACGTCATCATTACCTTTACTGAGTCAAAATCATTTTCTGGCGGGGAAAAAAGAGGCAAGGCTCTCATTGACTCCGTTTGGATAGCCCGTTGGAAAAATGAACACAGATTCTAAGATAATTTATATAAGAGGAAAAGTGTTTCGGTAAGTGTACCCGTTGTGCTAACGGGCAAAACAAACAGAGCTACCAGTCTGCCGATTTTGGATTTTCAGACTTCAGACTTTGTGGATTACCCTTTTTTCTGGTTTTGCATCAGCAAGCCACGAAGATGCACATGACCTTCTACTTAGCAAAAAAGTGACTCTCCTCATCGACTCCTGGAAAACCGATTCATGGACGAGTTACTCCTTGAGTTTGCTCGCGTCTCCTGGCCTGTATTTTGTACCAGTATCTGGAGAATCGCCGCCTTCCCTGCAGGCCGTTATGTTCGAGAAGCCGTCCCCTACGACGCCTCAGAGTCAGATCCCTATTCTCCTATCGAATCTTGCCAGCTTCACCCTGTTGCTCTGTACCAAGGTCAGGTGGTACAACGCGAGCACCGAGTCGTTGTGTCGTCGTCAATAATCTTTCGGCCAAATCCTTTAGGTCCAGCCCAAACTATGACCCTTTTCTTCTTCTTTTGCTTGCCACTATTAGCGGCTTCCTCCTTCTCGAATTTATCTTTCTATCCTAAAATGTATTTTTATTAACATGAGAATTAATGCAATGAAGTGAAATCTATGCCCGTATCACGTGGGGGAGTAATTTGGTCAAGATGAAGTGGACCAACATCATTTGCAGCGATGAGAACTTAGTTTCCAATTTTTATTTCATTTACGATGACCATTAATAGAAATCAAGGACAATCATTAAGGTGTGTGGGTTTATATCTTTCAAAGTTGATGTTTATGCATGGCCAAATATAAGGGTTTAGAAGCATTGAAGGTTTGAAAATTTTCGTCATTGATGATGGAATAGAAGGTGGGCAGAAAACTGGGAAAGTATTCCACAATTTGAAAACTCAAAGTTCATCAATTATAATTTTCGTCAATATGGGTCTGTTTGATAAAACGGTGGAGAAGTACTTTTATACAAATCGAGGTAAATATGTGGATGAGATTATTTCGTTTCGCAGAAAACACTGTTGAACGTATTTTTGGAGGTGCTTATGGGGTTGCCAACGGTGCCAATGTAAAATGCTAGAGAGTCATGCAATGCCAGAGAGTCTATGCTAGTTTAAAAGAAAAAATAAAACTAAATATGACGTCTGTTCCTTGAGAAACTGATGCCATAAATGGTTTATTAATATAACAAATAGAAGAAAAAATATTAAGATCTTTTAATCTGAAAGCAAAATAATGGCGTGTTAAATAAGCATATCATAACATCCCATTACACAACCTACTTGTAGTTTAAACTTCTCAAATCTATGTCAAACAAATCCAAAGGACCATTCCTAACTACAATAAATGAGGGGCAAAAAAGAGTGCATCATAGTGGCCACTGACCATACAAAATAAAACTACAAATTGAAAACATCACAGTAAAGTTCTTTTATCCAATTCCCAAGATTCCTCCAAATGCTCTCTACACCTTTTTATTCACTCACAGTTCAAGCTGTATGAGGAGTTGAGGAAGGACCAAAGATCCCCTTTTGGGTATATTGAAGCCTATGCAGGTATACAAGGAGCAAAAGCATTTCCAGCACAAAATTTGAAAGTCTAGCTAGATTTGAAGCACCAAAACTATGATGCTCCTACAAATTTGTCCAGAGCAGATGTGTATAAGCCTGCAAACCCCTTTACAGCTGCAGCCACGGCGAGTCCCAGCTTTACGGCGTCATCATTGCTTGGTGCCTGGATGATCATTCCGGATTAGCTGCAATGTTTCAGTATTGTGCATAACAGCTCATGCAAAGGCTTAAGAATCTTTTACCTCAATATTAAGGGGAAGGACAGGGTCATGGAGTGAGAGTCTGAGAAGAAACCATCCGCCATAGCCAGAAACTCGGACCTAATTCACACCAAAATTGAGGGGGAAAGATGAAATTGTATTAAAAGTATGCTAAGAACAAGTATTTGCGTACTGGATTGGTATTTCATGGTCTTCCATTTCATCATTGAGCTGCCTTTTCCTTTCCCCATAAATGCGTTAATAATCCTCACAAAAATTCATTTTAATTACTGCTAACAGATTCAAATCTATCTACGCACGAGCTTTAGCATACCCCTTCATAGTTTACGGGTGCCTTTTGTAGCTTTGGGTCTGCCTTAATTGAATTCTCCAACTGCTTCAGCACAGCTTCTCCATAATCCCGAAAGGATCTGAAAACTCTAGCTTCTAAGTGAGTTCACAACATTAGAGTACAGGTGCATGCCGACAATCTATATACAGCAACTCACCCTCCCTTGAGGTCCGGATGATTTTGGTTGATCTTTAGTCTCAGTTCCACAGCAAAACCTGGCTCCTGGAGTCCTTCTAATGATTCAGTCAAAACCTTGCTCCCTCTGCCCCTTCCAGAAGCTCTCGCCGAGGCAAGTTTGTTTAAGATCTTGACCTGCATAGTGTGAACATGACCAGCTGTCATTTTTATTCTCACCAGACATTTTTTCTCGACTTAGCATGTGTGCGCTATTATGATTTATCAAGTGTTCAGATATTTTAATTCTCTTCAATTTAATCCTCACAACCCTGTTTGCTTAAAATGCAACATAGATATATGCAATGAGAATGGTTGACTAGGTGACTAGTTTTAATAAAAGCCTACCATTAGGTATGCACCATCATCAAGCCAGTGATTCTCCTTGAGAGCCCCGTGTCCACTGGTTTCAATTGCCAGATGTGACTCCTCGCCAACTGAATTCTGTCAGAAATATTGCTTCATTAGGCAAATATCTAACTTATCACATGGAAACCAGATATTCCAAGTCAAAACATGCGGAGGTTTAAAAAAAAAGGGAATGGTGAATGCAAAGAATATATATAAGATTCTTCTGTGCATAACTTCCACGTTTTAGTTACTTGTAAATGATCAGTTATAACTAGATGGGATAGGTACTAGGATACACTGTCGAATAAATTCAATTAAAATTTCAAACAAAGTGGAACTGTTCCTGATATGTAAATGTAATTATGGATCTAGACAAGATTTATGAGTTATTTGGATTTTAATTAGTATTTAAATAGATTTAAATTAGATTTATTCATATTATTAAGAGTTGGATTAGATTAGTGTATATTTATTCAGATTTATTAATTCCTATAAACATGTGTAGGCTACAGACCTGATTTGCTAGGCAATAAATCGATATTTTTTCCAGATTATTCTCTTACTCTCTATGCCCTCTGTTTTCTCCTGATCAGATTCCACAACAACCACACTCAAAAGAAAGGGCTTCCTCACTTGACAAAAATCATCCATTATTAAGCTAGAGAACAATGTGAAATGAATTTCTTGTATATTCATAACCAAGCGAGTGGTATACACACACACACACATAAAGGAGAAGCCTAGGCATTAATGGTTCATAATGATGAAATAATACCCTAATTGAATAACATCTGATATCTATACTACTTACACGGATTATATGTTATTTACATTGATAACATATCCTAATGCATATTATCCATAGAAAAGCTATGATACAGAACCGCTCATCTTACCAGTCGAATAGCTTCATCAATCACATTTTTGTAGCCCCTCTTGAACCGATGATGTTTCCCATCTGAAAAGAAAGTGCAGCTAGCATGTCACTGACATCATTAATAAAAAGCCAAAGCACTTTGACATTCAAAATGAAGCAAGGAACATGTTGGGATTATTTATTCCATAAGACTTTTTATGTACTTTGAAATTCAACTAACAAAGAATAGGTCCAAATTATTCTAACCCCCAAAGGGGGGGGGGGGATGCCAAAGGCTGAAAGTTATGCCCAAAATAAATTCCTTCATACCAAGCTTCTTCTCAATAAATGAGGTGAGGCCATCAGAAGTCACACTGTCTGTGACAATCGTTGTTCCAGGATGCTAGGGAAAATGATAAAAGGAAAAGAGCTGATTCGGTCAAAACATTTACACAAGTCTCAGATTACAAGTACTTGGGCAGAGAAAGCTAGGGAAAAAGGTTATACTTCTTCCAGAACAATAGCTGACATTAGAGCAATCAAGCGATTCCGGTTGAACTCACGGCCAGAGGAGTCCACAGCAGCTGACCTAGATGAAAGTGATAGATGTTGGTTTTTAGTGTTTTTTCTTTAAAAATAATAGGCTTATGAATGAATTAAATAAGAAAAATATTTACCTGTCAACATCGGTATCAAAGATAATTCCAAGATCAGCTTTGTTATCTAGAACTGCCTGTGTTATAGCCTTCATTGCTGTCTTATCTTCTGGGTTAGGGATATGATTTGGAAACATGCCTGAGCACAAAACAATGAGTTATATTCTCACTACAACACACAGCTCAAATCAATCCCCTGGATATAGATATTACCATCTGGCTCCAAAAACTGACTTCCAGTAGTAATTGCACCCAGTGGTTCAAGAACTTTTGCCTGATTAATCATTGATGAAATGTCTGAATTTCTTATCATATCAAAATGTAAATAGACATTCAGACCAAAAAATAAGTCCAAACATGTGGGTATTTATAGAATCCTGGAGGAACAAATCCGAAAAATGAGGGACAACTAAATTTACTAGTCACATTAAACACATGTGGTTCCAAATACCAGCTAATAATACGTGAAGCATCAAGTAAATTTATTATATTGTCACTGAAGGACCCGATCCAGCATGATAAAGAGCCAAATTGTTGTTTATGACTGGTAAATAAATTGATATTCTTATGTATAGGTTCTGTAAGCAATTTGGAAGGGACACCTAAGTGGGGATTTGAGTAGATCATAGGTTTAAAAATAATTAATATCCTTACCCATTAACTGATGCCTCACACTGTGCTTGATTAGAATCAATTTCAACTACTAAGCATTTATTACGTCTGTTGAAGGCTTGTAAATCAAACACATAAATAATTAACCAAGACAGTCTTATAATGTTATAGGAAAAACAAATCCAATCAAAAAGTACAGATTTATTTTTCGGGCGCTTTTCTTAAGTTGTATTGAGAAAAATTATTGTTTTTCCATGTATCATGTCATCTGTCTTTCATTCAGCTCGCATAGTAATGTCTATTAACAAGAGAAGAGTTAATAATCGTAAGGGGCTTCAGGTCAAAATTCCAAAACTTAATGAGGTTACTTTAAACCTTAAATGTGAGGAGGGTTATTTGTAATTGAACCAAAGTTTAAGAGGGTTGTGAACATTTTTAGCCAAAGCATAAAGACATCTATAAAAAAATCATAATATGACACATTTATTTTACAATATGACATGAAGATTTATGTAGATGTTATGTATAAGATACAAGCTAAGCGGTTGTAATGGAGGAAAGCATCGAGTGTCATTTATTACTGCAAAGTACCTTCATATAGTCCACATAATTTAATATGATAAGTTGTGGTTATTTTTAGCCCTCTTATCATTTTGTCTGTTTTCACTTTGCCAGTTTGAGGCTTAAAAGTAATACAGTTAGTGCTTTGCATTGGCAATGATTGTTGTAATCCAACATCCATCCTGCATGTTTTTCCCATCAGATTTCAACAAAATTGTGTGTGCATGTCATATGCACTTCTAAACACTATCAATTTGTCCGCAAAAACTACATGTTTATCAATGATTTAATGAGTATATATTTTGTTCCTTTAGTTTGCACATTCATTTTGATGGATCTTTCTAACATAAACGCCTTAATACTGAAAATATCATTAGGCAAAAACTGATAAGATGATAAAGACTATTCACCGCAAAAAATCCTCCTGCTCCATTGCCTGCATCCACAACTATGTGGAATCCCTCCAATGGCTTCTCTGTGGATTGATTGTACCATACAAAAGTTAGTGAACAATGTATGTGGAGAGAAAAAATTAGCAAACCAGAAAAGTAGTTACAATACATGACGTTTCTAAAGGCAAACTGTCTCTCTCATCTCCACTTCATTAAAGAAGTCCTAAACATACTAGCTTTCATGCAATATTTCCAAAAATTCATACCTATATTTCCAGCCGCTTTACGAACTGCCTTCACCAAATCAGATGCATACACAGCCATGTAATCAACTTTCTTAATGGATTTTGAAACCTTTCCCTCTGTATTCATCAAACTCTCTTCTGTAAATTGATTGTATATGTCTGCAGCTCGCTCTATGATGTCTCTAATGTCAGCCTTCCCAAGCCCACCAGCATTTGTAAAAAATTTAAATCCATTCCTGTTGAAAGGCAGATGACTTGCTGTTCATGAAGAAGCAAATTTAATAATTAGAGGATGAAGTAATATTAAAAGTTGATGTATACATGAAACTACTTCAGTTACCATGATGCAGATAGAAATTGACCCAAGAATGTCATTTGCGCCACATGTATACAGTAGTTAACAAGAAATTGTCTATCTTCCTTGCAAAATTCATATTAAAATTCAACCTAACAACTTAACTTTTTGTTATGAATTAAAAGTTTTTCTTAAGATAGCTTTCATGAATTTTTAGTCTCGACTCCTTTTTCCTTTTCTTAGCGAGATTCTTGCTTATACCCATTGAAAATTTCAACAGAAAGGCAGCTGCCGTTGGCTGTGTATCTCTACACTTCAAGCCAAAAAGGATTTCAAGCAACACGGCATGTTAAAGGTAATATGACATTCCTGCAAATATCTCTAACAACTCAAACTTCAATATTTGATTTGACGGTTCCTAAACAATAGGACAAGATTTCCATTAACTTGTAAGGTTTCAAAGGTTGAAACATTGAATTAGTGAAATCAAAATGTACCTGTTATCATAATGGATCCATCAACAGGACAACAAACTGCCTCATCCATCGTGAGAGTGCTATTAAACATGGCCGGTGTAGATGCTAACCTATAAAGTTAAAGAGTAGAAAAATAAAATATCAACTCATTGGACCATCAATAACGTCGGATGAAATAATAACAGTATCCAGGTTGAGAACATATTCAATGAAACAGAAATAAACTAGTAAGGTTATGCCTGAGACCTAGAGCACTGAATAAATCTGGTCAAGCACAAAAATGGCTCCACTTCAAATGGCATTCCACAAAAGATCAGTGAAGAAATCATTAAAACTCCATTTTTTATAATCTAAAGTAAAAGTAGCTCAATGAAGTTTCCATTTAGAAGCTACTCAAAAATTAACCAATAATAGCAGAATACCAGCTTCGTTCACTATTATATAAGCCACTGAAAAATTAATCAGTATTAGCAGGAAGACATCAATTATTTTTTAGGAATTTTGGATTTTATTATTGTCAAGGAGCCCTATAATTACCTCTTATCCTTATCTCAAGGAGTTTATCTTGAAGATAATAACCATCTTTTTGAGTATCATATACAGAACAAAGAAGGGGGCTGCTTCAAGTGGGTATGAGCCATGGGTTCCAAAGCCATGAATTTAGGAGAAAAGCCAACATAGCTTTCCAATATCTTTGTAAATCCACAAGCACTATTCAAAATCAGATAACTTCGGCAATCCTTGTGTAAAATTAATATATAAGTACTTGATTTAAGAAAAATAGATATCACCCACCCATACTGGACAACTTCTAAGCCAGCACCAATAAGACCTCGAGATATCGCATCCTGAAATTTGGTAAGTTGATCACCAATGAGTCAGTAACCAGATATGGTACAATATGGTAAGCTATTTACACACACACCTTCCACTTGAAAGTTGTTAATGTCTCTTCCAAATACACTATATTATATTCTGTTCAAGATATAAATCAATGCCAAATCAAGTTAAAATGAATGTTTTTAATAAAAAATTACTCAAGGAATCTTTGTCATTATAAGAACTAAATTCTGAATCAAACCCACCAAAGGATATAAGTAACAAATATATACCTGTAAGAATTTTGCAGATATTCGGGAATCATGGCCAACAGAAACTCTCAAGAGCTTAGAGGCATCTGCTTTCTTTTTTTCCACTAACCATCCAGCAAAGGCTGCTCCTATTGCTTCAGCAACAGGTTCAGTGAGGTTAACTGGCTCTCCTTCAACCCCATCAATAGCCACACCGCGTATGTCACTGTTTAATTATGTATCATATAAACAACACAAGTCTGCAGGAAGTTAGACCCTAGCTGACAACATAAAAAGAGGGACAAGATAAAATCCTGCAGAGAGAAGCTTTCTGATGTAGGACAGGGACAGGATAAAGGACTCACATAAAAAAAAAAAAAAGATGAAACAAGGAAAAAAAAGAAAACTCAAAAATTCTATGCATCAATTTATCAATAATAATAAAAATCAAGGCACTTTAGGTTTTTTTTTGGGGGGGGGTCAGAGTCCTAACAAAATACTTCAATACAGGATGCATATACCCAGTAGGTCAAAATGCCTCCACTGAAATCCCTAATTTAATTTGAAGTTACCCTAATAATACATTTAGATGCAAAATCCCCAAAAGAATGATAATTACATCACGAAATGTTAACTCCATCCAGATAGCATTACCTTGCCAGTAAGACTGTAATGCTCTCCACTACATTGGGCAAGTTTAATACGAGGAAGGGGTAAGACAGCATGAAATAAATTATAACCCATAATCTTAATAGAATCCTTAACAATGCAAACTTAACACACACACACACACACAGACACCTTAGCGGAATTTTCCTGACCTTCCATTTTGAAGCTTTAGAAAATCAACTTTGTCAACAAATGGCACTGCAGAGGTATAGGAAGAAGCTGCAAAAATGGACCAAATGGAAGAAACAGATATCCATTAGGAAGTAGATTAGATAACCACGACAGATGGTGCATGATATAACCGATCCTACTAAAACAACAAGGACAATGTATGCCTATTCACAGAACAAATATAGATGCATGATATAATGATTCGACAGAGTTCTACGTTGTCTAGGGCTTAGCACAACCCTCCTCCTTTACATGGGCTTGGGACCAGCTCTTAAACATAACAAATATAGATGCATGATAGTCATACAAAAAAGGTCAGGGAGGAGTAGGGATAGATAAAGAGAAGGAATTATAATTTAAACGTGTTAGAAGTATATAGTTTTGCACTTGACGGCAACCTGTATAATGAGAGTCTAGAACAGACCATTGCAGTGAATTTTTCTCTGGATAATAAAATCACTCTGGTGATTTGTCAATGTGCGCAATTGCATGGAAGAGATGCCTGTCCATGCCAACTTCCCTCGTTGGGAGGGAAGCAAGATGTTGTTATAAGGGGCAAAATAGTCCCTTCGACCGTGGGTGCTGAACTGCCTATTCTGTTGGTAGCATTGGGATACAATAACATTTTGGACAATCTTCGCTGCATAAACATTT